>CAKNWT010332014.1:0-16646 GCA_932066315.1 Andricus coriarius
AAATTTAAGAAATGATTGCGTGTGCATCTTGTTGGTACACGTGCAGTTCTGAATATTAAAATTATTATAAACCTTCGTCTCCAATTGTTTGTTCTGTTATGAAGACATATAGAAGTTTAAAAAAATTATGAATTTGGAATTAAGTAAAGACATAAACACATTCCACTTTGGAAAAATACAGTAAGAGAAGTATGCTTGATGAGAATTTCGCATATTTAAATTATTTTCCTTTCTTACCAGGTAAGATTAAGGTCATAAATACACAAAGTATTAAAGTATGCGTCACGCATTATCAGATCCTATAGTTAAAAATGTTGGATAAACTTCCGAAAAGCGCATACCTCCGATTGACTTAAAACTCCGCGTATCCATGTACTTACGCGCTGATTACAAAAATGATAGTAAAAAAATCCGCGAACTCGATTTCAACGGTGAAAACCATTGACAATCCATAAAAGTCATGGTTTCTAGAATTTATCACGGTAAATATCAGAAATTGCGGAAAAGTTTTCAGACAAAAGTTGTAGATTCAATCAAAATATTCATTTTACATTCTGCACACTTTTCCTCCTAGACTGATAGCTTCTGAATAAATCGCTATTGAAGTTTAGCCCAACCCTTACTGGACACTAGTATGTTGCACGTACTACATAAATTCGAAAAACTATGACTTTTGTAGGTTTTTCATGGGTTTCATAATAAAAATAAAATTTTCGGGTATTTTCACAATCATATTCGTTATCAGCGCGTCAAAATACATAGGTACACAGAGTTTCAAATTAATCGGAGGTATGCGCTATTCGGGTGTGCACCCAAAATTTTATTTGTAGAAAAAATAATTCTGTCGACAAGTAGTGCATTAGGCGCCTGAATATGCATAATTAGTTTATACCGCATTAATCCATTGTTACTTTTTTAAAAATTTGGTTCCTTCACCTTGTGCAAAAAGTCAGAAGTCAATATTCTAAAAATATAAACAGGCTAGGTTATGCTTACGATTTCAAAACAGGGCTACATACAGTCCTAAATAAGTTTATATATTTTTTAAAAGCATTAAGTTGTTTTTCAATATTGATTGAGGAAACATCTTGACTAATTGAATTAGTATTTTTTTACTGATCTTTAGTGGCCCATGTTTCGCTAATACATCTGTCAAATTTCACTAGTGATGGGTTGTGTTTTAGCAATTTTGATTTAGAGAGGCAACAAAGTATCTTTTGCATAAGAAGAAAAAGCTGTAAATAAAAAGAACCTCCTTTAGACACAAGTTTATCCTTATTCTAGGCAAATCATTTTTACCAAGTTCGCTCAATAATTGCAATTTTCGATGTTAACTGAAAAAAATGTACAATCAACAAAAATTATGAAAGTCGAAAACAGAACTAGGTTCAAAAGTAGAGCATGAAGAACCTGAATGGTTATAATTAATTTGAAGCCCATTAATTCAATGTCCTTGCAAGATTGTAAAAATTCTTATTTTCCTTAACTTTCTTCAAACAATCAGAAGGCAATGTTTTTAAATTGGAGATACGCTGCGTGACTTTTTTTTTTAATTTCACAATATGACCTTCTTATTGTTTCAGCAGAGTTAATAATATTACATCATCGCGTTATTTTAATAAACTTATTTTTCACTTTTTCTATTCTTATAACGCTTTTTTAATTATTATATAGAGTCCTGAGTAAGATTATTTATTTCATTTAAGCAATTAGTTGCTCTTTACTATTGAATTAGGAAATAGCTCAACTCATCCATCTAGTAATTTTCCACTAATCTTTGGTGGCTCACTTTTCCTAATTGAGTCTGTATATTTTCACCAGTATTCAGTTAAATTGTATCAATACAATTAAAATAACCTTCTTTAGGCATTCACGTTCATACTTATTCAAGCCGATGATTATTCAAAGCAAATAATGTTAGCAAAGTTTGCTTAGTAATCACCCTGCTGTATGGAAAATGAGGAAAATATAAAACCGAAAAAATGTTTAAAATCGAAAACAGAACTCTGTTGAAAAGCAGCGCATGAGGACCCTGAATGTGCATAATTAATTTATAGCCACGTTCTGGATTTCCCCGAAATGAATACAGATTAAAACCTTATTTCTGAGAAACTTGAATAAAGCTTGGATGAAAATAGATATTGGGATAGAATGCAAATCAAATTGCACAAATTCTGATTCGGGTATCTTAGAAAAATGTACTCCAAGTTATAGATGTAACATATTATTATATTCACCAATTAAATTTAGGATAACTGCCAAGTATATGATGATAGTATGAAAAATCCTCATCTTTTCTAATTACAGCAAGAACTTCTTGAAGTGTTAATGAAGAATTTAATGAGAACTGTAACTAAAGAATATTCTGGTGCTTTCTTAGATAATATCATATATAATATTCTCGTTATCACATCGATTTCAAGCGTGCAACTTGTCCTTGTGAGATATTTAGATTTCATCAGAGCCGGTTTGAAGAAGAATTGGAGACTTTATATTGGCTAAAACTGACATCATAATTATATAATCTTTTACGAATAACAAAAATTCGGTGCTTACAAAGCAAATTCATATAGTATCTATAATAGCGATCCATTTTGATCCACTTTGAAAAACTAATCTAAATTCTACAAAATATTTTATCATAACTGGAAAGACGGAATTAATACGTTTATATTTTGGATAAAATGCTTCAAAACATACTCAAAGATAAAATTATCTTAAAACAAAAGCATCATCCTCTAACTTGAAATCTCAGCGATGCGCAGTGGGGCAGAATCATGAACTCGTTACCGAAACCGTAAAATTAACTTTTATCGTATCCACCTAAATTGTATATTAAAATGTTAAATAATACTTGAACCATTACATTGTGAAATATTTTTAATTTTTAATAAATTCTTATATATTAACTTGTGTGGTGAAGTCAGGCTTTTTGTGAACCAAAAAATGAAGAATTTTCGTATGCACATTCCCAGAACTCATCCGAAATACTAGGTCCAAAAGTATTCATTGGCAATACTTTCCTTGTAGGTGTTTATACTTTATGTCATTTGTGAAGAAAATAATGATAAAATGCACATGATATAGTTTACAGATTTTTTTGAAGCAGAAAAAATATTGAAATTTTCTTAAAATTTTTGTTTGAACTTTAACCTTCTTCAGCTTTTTTCAGAACGCAAGATAAGAATTGAACAATTATAATAATAAGTTGCTAGGTGACTGCCAAAAAGATTACCTCTTTTCATTTAAAATATCAATTTTTTGTAACATTATTTAGCTAACGACTCATATTAAAGCAAAATCTTATGTTCTCACTTTTAAAATTACAATATTTAAAATTTTGAAAATTGACAATAAAAATTCTGTGGATAAAATACGTAAGAAACCTTATGAATACTGTGAGGTTGATTATGTTACGTTGAGAAATATTCATAATATAATTCTAAAGCGTCAAATGCATGAAAAATTGACATACACGAAAATATAAAAATTACAAAAAAAATAATTTTTCAAATACATTCGGGTAATGCTCGAGTTAGAAACCATTGGCATCAAATTAGAGGAAAAAATATCCTAGAAAAAACTCAGAAAATGATGAGGTTTGTGATTTAGTGACCAGGATTTTTCGCTCAAATGTACAAATATGCAAATTAAAAGTAGGTTCCGTAGTAGCTAAAAGTAGCTTCTTTGAGTTGGATAAGGGAATTTGTAAAAAAATCATAATTCTCACTTGCGATAGTGAATTGCCTAAGAAAAATATAATTCTGAGTTGGAGCAGGGATTTCAGTAACGAATTCTAATTTCTACTTTGGGACAGAGAATCTTCTAAAAGATTCATGATTCTGAGTTTGTACAGAGAATTTTAGAAAATCTACATGGCATTACAGTAAATAAATATAATTGTAAATCAAAAATAAAGAATTTTTATGAAGAATTATAATTTTCCGTTTGCGAGAGGAAGTTTTAGTGAAGAATTGTAATTTTTGGTTTGGTGGAGGGAATGCCGTAAAGAATTGACATTTCGACTTTCAGGCTGGGAATTCTCTTAAAGAATTATGATTTTGTTTTTAAGTCAGGAAATTTCAGCAAAGAGATTTTGAATCAAGAATTATAAGTTTAACTTTTGAACAGGGAATTCCCGTAAAGAATTATAATTTTGCCTTTGAACAGGGAGTTTCCTAAAGAATTAAGATTTTTATTTTCGGACAAAGAATCTTCTGAGAGAAATACAATTTTAGGTTTGTGATAGGATATGATAGGATAGGGCTACGACTATATTCATAATGTGGACACTCTCCTTCACTCATAAATAAATTAGAAAAATAACAATTTCATGTTGAGAGTAGTTATTTTTCGAGATGTTGTGATATTTAATATCACATAATTAATATCACATATTAATATCACATATTAATGCTGATTTAATAAAGTATGTTTACCCGTATCGCCAGGAATGAAGCGAATGCAAATATAAGTAAGCCCATCTGCCAGATGTAGGAATGTGTACTGGTGTGCATGCGCGTAATTCAGTTACGACTTTTGTGAAACGAGCCGCATTTGAAGTTACGATTTCATCAAGACGTGAAACTGGTAAGCCCAGTAAGTATTTAAAATTGATTAATTTGAAACAGATAAATTGATGACAATCTAACTGAATATACGGACTTTATTCAAATTCTAAGATGTTTCTTTATTGTTGCAAACTGATGCCATTAATAGCTACTTATAATATTTTAATTCTAAATCGGATCGCAAATAATATTATATTTTAGTTTTACATTTGTTTTTAAATTATATCAATAGCGTCGAAAATTGTTCTGTGCAGGTGCTATCCTGAAACTCTTTGCTATTGATAGAGTGTTGCCTAAGGGAGTTTCCTTTTTTTCATTTTTGCTCATTTGGAAAACCGCGCCGCTGTACATGTTTATTTTCGCCCTTTTTCTAATGTTTGTTTTTGTATATATTCCACGAAGCACTGTATTGTTACGCTCCAATATTGCAACGACGTCACCAGTGGATGTTGTTAAAACATTTTGCTCTTCGGTTGGCATGGGCGCAGATAAATTATTACCTACTCTCAATTGAATTGGTTTATCTGGGGGAAAAGTGTAACAACGAATTTCAAACAGCTGATTTGGGTTGCTGCGGGGAACAAGCCGAATTAATTCTATCTTGAATCCAAATAAGGTAGAAGGGAGGGAAGAAGCGTGTCTTATAGAAGGAGACCTCGACCTAGCACGAAGAGGCAGCTCAGCAGGAGGAGACCTGGCAGGAGAAGACCTGACAGAAGGAGTCCTGGCTGAAGAAGACCTGACAGGAGGAGATCTGACAGAAGGAGTCCTGGCAGAAGGAGACCTGACAGAAGGAGGCCTGACAGGAGAATGTCTGTCAGGAGAATCAGAAGGTCTATAACTAGGTAGACCAGGTATAGGCTCGCCACTAGGTAGACACTCAAACTCTGCACTCCACTCTACAAAAAAACAGAGGATTCAATTTTCTTTAATGTATGCAGTCATATGTTAGTATTGAATGTGTGTAATTCCTAAATGAAAATTTAGAAATAATCGACAGCGCATTGACGCGTATAATTTGGAGCAGAGTAAGTAAATAAAAAGTAGGAACTGAGAGCAATCCTTGCATTCGTAGGTATAGGTCTTGTTACTGAACCGCGCACATAATATTATTTTTATAATTGATTATAAATGATATTCAAGAAATTATTACATGTGTATCTTGTAAGTACACTTTCAGCTCTAAGTAATTAACTTCCTATAAGCTTTCGTGTACTGAGTAAAGAAATAAATGCATTCCGCTTCGGAACAATGTAGTCAGAGAAGTGTATCCGGGTGACAATTTCGCATATTAAAATGATTTTTCTTCCTTATCAGATAAGTTATAAATAAACAATGCACAAGGTACTAAAGAATGTGTCACGCGTTATGATATCGTATAGTTAAACAAATGTTTACATTATCAGAAACTAGTTATGTTCTTGAGACAGGATATTGTCTTTTTTCACCCATATATTATATAATTACTCATTTTCATGTTCTAATCATATTCCGACATTACCACTTTATTCTGGATTTTATATTTCAATCGCATAACACGTAAGTGATAAGATAACAGATGATTATTTACCAACCAGATCTATTTATAATTTATAACATTCTAAGAAATTCGTTAAAACGAAATGTATATTTTGAAACCACAAAGTATTATATACAATTTTAAGAATATTATTGATATTTATATCAAAATTTAAGAAAATAAGTTTTCCGATTGTTTTATTTGTGATCTATCGCAATCACTACGTTTTCTAATTAAATAAAAATTCAAAATTTAAATATTTGAGATCATATTTTTAAATAATCTTGAAAATCTTTTTTAGGCGCATATACCGCCTTCTTGGATTAATTCTTTAGAAACAACATGGAGCTGTGCAATTTCTTTTACCCTTAAAGATAAAAATAATATTTTAAATAATAGGGAAATCAATATTACATTAGTATGCAACAGGAATGATACCAAAATAAGAAGTAGGAACTGCAAACACTAATAGAGATATTTATAGTGCTAACAAGCAAATTAACGTTATGAAAAAAGTTTATCGCGAATAACATAAGAATTGTTGCTTGTAGGAGCGCGTGATAGAAAATGGCAATTGGGATAGGAAGCAAATTAAATTGTACATGTTCTGATTAGGCTATCTTAGGAAAATCTACTTAACATTATTGGTGTATTATATGATTAAATTTACCAATTAAATTAAGGATAACTGCCCAGTATATGATCAGAGTATGAAAAATCCTCATCTTTTCTAATTACAGTAAGATGTTCTTGATGTGTAAATGAAGACTTTGACTAGAACTGTAACTAATGAATATTCTGGTATTTTCTTAGATGCTATGATATACAATATTTTCGTGATCTCATCGATTTTAAGCGAGCAACTTGTCCTTGTGAGATATTGAGATTTCATCAGAGCCGGTTTGAAAGAAAAGTTGAGTTCTTTAATTCCTTAAAACTGATATCACAATCATGTCATCTTTTTTGATTTAGGAAAATTCAGTGCTTACATGGCAAATTCTTATAGTATTTACTGTACCAATTAATTTAAATCCACTTTGAAAATCTAATATAAATTCTAAAAAATATGTTACAATAACTAAAAAGGTGGATTTAGTACATTTACATTTTTGATCGAAGGTTTCAGAAAATACTTACAGATCAATGTATCCTGAAGTAAAAGCATCATACTCTAACTTGAAATCCCAGCACTTAAAATGTGTGTTGTCATGTTAAATAATTATTAAACCATTATATTGTGTAAAATTTTTGATTTTCAATCAATACTTATATATTCACGTTCATGGTGAAGTCAGACTTTCTGTTATTCAAAAAATAAATCATTTTAGTGTGCACATTCCCGGAGCTCATGCGAAGTAATAATAAAACCCCAATGATATAGTTTACAAATTTTGTTTGCAGCAAATAAAATACTGAACTTTTTTCAAATTTATTGTTTCAACTTGAACTGACTTTTGCAATTTTTTCTCAAATTATTTTAGCATGCTACTCATATTCAAGCAAAATTCCTATGCAATTTCTATGCAAAAACATAAAAAATCAGGCATCTTGACCCAGAAATTTTAAAAATAGTCTTCAATTTTGCTCAAAGCGAGCATACAAGATCGGATATTTTCCAGAAAAGTGAAAAAATATATTTGCAAACTCATAGAGTAAATTTAAAAAAAATTATCCTAGACACATAGATAAAAATAATTATTCAGATATTTATTTATTCCTTAACGCTTAAAGTAACTGATAAAAAAAATCAGTAAACTGATTTTTTATATACAAGAGTAAAATATCTGAGCTATGAAACATCTGCAAAAGGAGTATGTCCTTCGAAAACGGCTCATAAGTCCATTGAAGGATTTTCCATTCCGTGAATGGTGTGCAACTACTGCGCTTACTGTGAATTTTTAAATATTTTTCAAAATGTATTAAAGAATTTGCTGTATTATGTAGCTACATCGTTATGCCAAATTCTAAAGAAGGATACAAGTATTGTAGTTGTTTAATTGCAAACCAAGTCTTTAAAAAAATCCACCGTAAAATTAATGGAAAAGCCTTAGTTATCAATTTACACACCTCGAGACAAAAATAATTTACATTGCGATATTACAGTGCGATAATTTTTTCTTTGCGATGTTTTCGCATGTATCTCCAAGGGATGTCTTTAAAAATTATAACAGATTGCAATTCACGTAAAAACTACTAGATAAAAAAATACAAATTCACGAATTGCCACATGGGTTATAGAATCAGAAACTTAAAACAGCATCTTAAAATAAGGGAGTACATAACAGGACCACTGTTTTCCAAAAATAAGCGTTTGTTTTGAGGGAATATTTGTAAGTGTTTCAAATGCAAATCTTTTTCTTTATCACCAAGAAATTTTGAAGGTTATTTGCATATAATCCTGAATGGTGGCGTACCGTTTTCGATTATACGTGTTATATTTTTCTATTAATAGATGCGTCTTCAAAACTTGTAAAGCTCTGTTTGATTGAGTCTACTTGTAGCCCGAAGGCAAGAAACTGTCTTAAACAATTTTTCATCGATTATAGTATGCCAAATACCGCGCAGCCGGCATATTTTTATCTCTTTTTTCTGTAGCGATGGCTAACTAAATATACCGACTTAATTTGAATTCGAAAATGTTTCTTTATTATTGCAAACTGATGCCATTAACTTGTAATATTTTGATCCTTCATTTCATCGCAAATAATATTATATTTTAGTTTCACATTCTTGTTTGAGGTAATTCGATGGTGTGGAGAATTGTCTTGTGCAGCTATTATTTGAAAACTATTTGCGATTGGTGAACTGTTGCCGCAGGGGCTTTCCTTTATTTCAGCTCGGTTCAATTTGCTAACCGTGCCGCTGTACATGTTAATTTTAACCCGTCTTAGAACTTTAGCTCTTGCATATATTTCACGAAGGATTGTATCATTATGCTCCAATATCGCAAAGACGTCGCCAGTGAATGTTGTTAAAACATGTCGCTCTTCGGTTGGCATCAGCGCATATCCATTGCTTCCTACTTTCAATTGAATTGGTTTACCCAGAGGAAAAGTGTAACAACGAACTTCGAAGAGCTGATGTGGATTGCTGCTAAGAACAAGCAGAATTAATTCAAGCTTAAATCCAATGAAGGTAGAAGGGCTGGAACTAGCGTGTCTTCTAGGAGGGGACCTTGACCTTGCACAAAAAGTAAGCTCGGCAGGAGGAGACCTGACAGGAGAATGTCTGTCAGGAAAATCAGAAGGTCCAGAACGAGTTACACCCGGGATAAGGTCGCCATTAGGTAGACACTCAAACTCTGCACTCCACTATACAACAAAAAACAGAGGATTAAATTTTCTTCAAGTGTGTATTAGTACATTAGCATTAACTATGTGGCATTCCCAAATGAAAATTCGGAAATAAGGGTCAGCGCCATTAGATGGCGACTTTGGAACTTAGGTTATATATTTGATATGGTAGGAGATAAGCTACGCCTGTAAATGAAATTATAAAAATTTTTTTTTTTGAATAGACGTCAGAAACAGATTGTGGATAAGTTCTTGTTGACGCGTATAATTTGGAGCATAGTAAGTAATTAAAAAGTAGGAACTCAAAACAATACTTACATTCAAAGGTACAGGGTTTGCTGATATACTGCACGTATGATCTTATTTTTCTGATTGATTGCGAATGATATTTAGGAAATGATAACGTGTGAATGCCTAGCGGGTTTTGAACTGAAGATTCTTAATTGCAGTGATACTCTTATATTCCAGATTATAAACAAGAGTGAGGTTATCGATTAGACTCTATGCTCGGAAGAAGTGGGGAGCAAGGTAGTGGGTTGCAAAGTCTTCGACGAGGAGTCTCTCTCGACCCACATATATATTTTGATCCTACGGTACCGTAGATGAGTTAGAGCACGCCGTGTATTTTCTTTGAAGGGCTCTGATTACATCATATGAGAACTATTGCCCTACAAGCACAATTAAGTATAAGAAAGGAACAGAATGGTGGAACACCTATCTGGAGAAAATCTGTAAAATGACTAGATCGTTGTACAACCTGGAAAGCAGAACTAAAGAGCCTTCAGACTGGGTCATCAATAAGACGGCTCAGTATAAAAATAATAAAAACATAATAACTTATAAACAGGAAGATGAGAGGGCTTCTGCGAGGAGTTTGCGAGTATTCTAGTCACAGATCGGCTCCTCGAAATCCTAGCAAGAAATCCAAGGGCTCGCATCGGTCTCATAAGGCTCAGTAATGGTGAGTTTGCCGAATATGAACAAGAAATGCTGAATCACCTGATAGAACTCCACTTCCAAGGTTTTCAGCGAACTCAAACCGAGCAATAGGCGGAAGACTGAGGCCAAGAAAGGGAGAAGGCCGTCTGGAATTTTTCTGCCAAAGAAGGTTGATATCAAAGAGGTGAAATGAAATCTTGGGTCATCTGCCCCTTTATAACACGGGTGAGGATAGCGTATATCCGATGCTCTTAAAAAAGGGTTAGAATTTTGTCTTGCCCAACTGACGAATTTATTTCGGGAGAGAATTTCTCTAAATCACGTGCTATGGGTATGGAAGGACGGCAGAGTGGCCTTCGTTCCTAAAGCTGGGAAGAAGGGCTACACTGCTGCTAAAAATTTCCGGCACCAAGGTGAATTATCTACCCCGCTGCACAGAGAGCAGCCTGTCATTCAGGTAAGCTGCTCTGTAAAAATTGCTCGCCATGCAGCCCAAGGAAAAACTGGAGCAGCAACTGGAACAGGGATGCCATGCTGTGGGCATCTTCTTGGACATAGAGGGTGTCTTCAGCAATACCCGTGCAGAAGTCATATTTCGGGAGGCTTCAAGGTGTGGCGTGCCAGATCAGCGAGTAAGATGGATAGGAAGCATGCTGCATAACACTTTTGCTTAGTGGAAAGTAAACCTCCTGTTCTGCCTCGACTTAATTTCAGTCAGTGCGATAACCATTTGATACGAGAAACAGAAGTTCTCCTTCGCATTAAAATTTGTAATCGTGTTAAGTGAAAATAGCAAGATGCCGGGACCTTTAAAAATGAACAAGACCATGTTTAAACTCTAGACCTTGAAGGAAGTGCTGAAGAGTATTGATTTTCCAACTTTAGGAAATAAGGGAGGTACGATCGCGACAGCTTAGGGCACCTAGCGAGCGAGAAAACCGAAAAGTCGATTATGAACAATTACTGGTTCCCAAACCTTAGGACTACAGTTAAGAATTATATCAGCAAGTGGTGCATTGTAGTGGACAGTCACCTTCGTGGGCCAAATAAGAAAGCGTATTATATCCAGGGATACGTGGATGACTTTGTAATCATAGTCAGGGGGTCACATTTGGTAATATTGATGGGTTTCACAAGGTCGGCGCTGCGCATCGTATAACTCTGGTGCGACAGCTCAGGGCTCTCGGTAAATCCGCAAAGGATTAACCTGGTCATTTTCACGAAGAAGTACAAAGTATCGTTAGTTGATGCCCCTGCATTTTGTCATAAGAGGCTGATGATTTCAGACGCAGTTAAATATCTATGAGTAATCCTATATAGCAAACTGAACTGGGCAAAGAATCTTGAGACCCAATGGAGAAAGTGATATTTATGATGTGCAGAAGAGCCTTTTGTTTTGACGCGGGGTCCAGGCCCAAAAATGATTGCATGGCTTTACTTCACTGTTCTTGAACCAAGGCTCCTATACGCGGCCATGGTCTGGTGGCAACGAGTGAAACTGAAAATGTTTCAGGACAAGCTGCGACCATTACAAGCGTTAGCATTTAGGAGCGTGACGCGAAGCTATGAGGACTACGCCCACAGCGGCGATAAGATACGTGCTTTGTGAAGAGCCCCTACACGTAGCGATAATCGCCGTGGCGGTTGTCGCAAAGAGATGGACTGGGAAGACTTAGCACACTAGGCACCCAAGTTAGGGTTACTCTGCCGTCCTTCTCAAGTTGATTCTAGAAATTAGGCAAAACAGAATAACAAAGCGCTTCAAGCTTACCGAAACTTTCTACGTCTGCACCCCAAAAGGGACATCTGGTACATAGACGGATGCATAGAAGCGGAGGGGTTAGGAGTAGAAATTTATAAAAGCGCAGAAAGGTGTGAGAAAGGGAGATCACTTATGCTTCTATTGACTATTGGAGTCAGTTGCTGCTCAAGAAAGCCTAAAAAACTGCAATTTTGCGTCATGGCGCAACGTGGTATCGGTATGACTCGTACTCCTGAATCAGGAAGTGAATCGCCTCATGTGCAGTAAACTTCTGAAATGAATGTGTGTTTTTTTCATCGAAGTGATTAGTGCGTCTGACGCACTAATGTTTAGTGTTTGTAAATGTGAACGAGCGACGGCGCTTTTATCGCCAGTGCTGCTCTGCGTTCACAGCTAGTTATCCCAACCTTCCGTTCCTTATGAAGCTTCTGCTATGAGTGAACCTAGCCTTATCTTCCGTCGCGAGCAAACATAACCGTTCAGTGATTAGTGACACTTCTGTTCAGTCACTACCCTCAGTACTTATTGGCGCTTATGTTCAGTCACCAACTCCGGTGCTTAGTGATACTTCTACTTGACCACAATCTTCGCTGATTAATAAAACTTCTGCTTAGTGGAAAGTGAACCTCCTGTTCTGCCTCGACTTAATTTCAATCAGTGCGATAACCATTTGATACGAGAAACAAAATTTCTTTTTCGCATTAAAGTTTTTAATCGTGTTAAGTAAAAATAGCAAGATGCCGGAATCTTTAAAAATGAACCAGACCATGTTTAAACTTCAGACCTTGAAGGAAGTGCTGAAGAGTATTGATTTGCCAACTTGAGGAAATAAGGCAGATCGAATAAAACGTTTTTCGGATCGCGGCCCTTCAGAAGATTGGATGACAGTGCCTTCAGGTATCCAAAATGTCCAATACCAAGATGACATGAAATTGAATCCTGAGATTGATGATGAACACTTCTTGAGTGAGTCGACTCTTACGAGAAACACTTCTGCAACCGCTAACAGTAAGATGAGAAGAAAAATGGAATTAATTCAAAGAGAAAGCGACGTACTACAGCGTGAATTAGATTTGGCGCGAAGAGAGAACCAGATAATACGAGAATCTGCGAGAATCCAAAACAAGGAAGCTACGCCTTATCATCGCAATTATTATCTCATCTTTAAAGGAACTTCTAGGCGACCACGACGGGTCAAACTCTGATTATACAAACTGGAAAAACCAATTCGATCTTCTAAAAAGAACATACGATTTAGATGACGCTCATGCTCGCCTCCTCTTTGCTGCAAAATTAAAGGGCAAAGCCCTTCAATGGTTTCAGTCCAAATCAGAAGACGTAGGTATGGCCGTCACCGGCTTGTTTACTAAACATCCAACTATGTTCGACCATCGACCGAAAACTGGGCTGTTCGCAGAAAATTTGAGGAGCTACTCAATGCTCGACCTCGGCAATGCAGTCCTTATTGCTGAGGATGAAATCATAGACTATTTGATTGACAGAATTCCGGATATCAGCATGAAGAATCAAGCCAGGGTTCAGCAATTCAAAAAGAAATAGGAGCTTCTGAAAGCTCCTACGAATTCAAAGGATTCTCCTGCTTCAGCTTCTGGTTCAGGCTGTTTAACAGCAAAATGTTATAACTGCAGAAAATTCGGACATCTGGTAATGGAGTGCGACTTACCGTTAAGGCAAAAAGGAGCCTGTTTCCTGTGTTTCGAAATTTCGAGGAAATCTCTGAGAAAGAAATTAACGCTAAGTGCTTCAGGATGCTGGAAACCCTCGAGATTGTTTATGCTCTCAGACGATTTAGAGTGTAGTTGCAGAGTATTAAATTTAACATACTTACGGATTGTAACTCTCTGAAAAAAACTTTGAACAAAAAGGACGTTAACGACAGAATCTCGAAATGGGCTTTAGAATTAGAAAGATACGAAAAAAGCATCCAACACAGATCAGGCTCCAAAATGTGTCATGTCGATGCATTTAGTCGAAACATTATGGTCGTCAAAAAGGAGATGGAGAATTATGTGATTCACAACTACCCCGACAACTTAGAGGACCTAGCGAGCGAGAAAACCGCAAAGTCGATTATGAACAATTACAGGTTCCCAAACCTTAGGACTACAGTTAAGAATTATATCAGCAATTGCTTGAAATGTATTGCGTTCTCTCCGATTACTGGCAGGAAATAGTTTTTCTAAACCCGATTCCTAAAGGTACTTTGGTCCAGTAGACAAGTATCTTTCCGCCAAACATCATGATCTTCTTGTAATTGAGGGATTCACGAAATTCGTAAAACTATATCCCACTAAGACGACTGATTCGAAAGAAGCAATAAACGCTTTACAAGATCATTTCAGGAATTACGGCAGGCCAAAAACCATTGTCTCTAATCGCGGCCTCTGTTTTACGTGTGGCGAATTTAAATCCTTTCTGTTTGATAATAACATAGAAACCGTTTTAATTGCAACGGCTTCTCCTAAAGCAAATGGTCGACTCGAAAGGGTGAATGCAGTTTTTGGTCCGATGCTCGCGAAAATGTCAGACCCGACGACAAATAAGTACTGGTATAAAATACTCCCAGAAGCCGAGTTCGCTCTAAGCAATATGATCCACAAATCGACTGGTGAAACGCCGAGAAAACTTCTGTTTGGGGTAAACCTACATGTCAAAGTTGTCGATGTTTGGCTGAAAGTTTAGTACAAGCTCGACTAGACCCTGACGTCCTAGTGATTAGTTTTAATCATTTTATGATTCGACCACCACATTTTTTATTGATAATTAAGTTCGAGCCAAACTTTGTTCAGGATGGCCGAACTGTCAGCGGTTTCAAGTTGTTATTATTACTATGTATTCCTAACGATTGGCGGCGCTGCGGTTTAGTCTCCGCTCCAGTGGCAGGTCAGGGCATACGTTTGTACACAAGTATCATGTAATTCTTGATAATAAAACCTATTTTAAACCAAACGCCTTACACATCTCTGAGCAAATAATTGTTACAAAGCTTGCTAAATAATTCAAACAACCAGATGATCACTCAGACTAGGTGACGTTACAAATTTCTCAATATGGCCTTCTTACTGTTTCAATAGAATTAAAAATGTTACATCATCCCGTCCTTTTATTAAGCTTTGATATTTTTCACGCTTTCTCTCATTATAATTTTTTAAAATTATCATATACAGCTATAAATACATTTTACGGTAAAAGTAACGTTATAAAAAAGGTTGTCATGAATAACATAGGAATAAAAATTTTTTTTGTGTTAGAGATTAAAACCAAAGTGTCAAAAAAATCATTCTATTTATTAAAGGTTTTTATTTATGTTAATTGATATAAAAATGAAGGAAGAGAGTTCATAAACAAGAAACAATGGTATTAATTGTAGGTATAGGTTTTTCAACAATTATAAGGAAAATTATGACATTGGTTGACCTGGATGATTTTGAATGTTTGGAAGATTTCTTTTTATTTTCAAGGCATCTAACCTCGATATAGACAATGCATGTGTTTATCCTACCCTTATCATAATTCTGAAAATAATCTGAGAAGAGAAAGAAGTTTTATTTTGTCATTACATCGTTAATTCTTGAAAGAATGTACGAAAAATTAGATCTCAAGTTTTCTTTTAAAAGATATAACGCGATTAGTTTGAAAAAAAAGTAACAGGTGAAAAATTACAATTTTTGAATATTTTCAACCAAGGAAAATGGAATTTTCAACTAAAAAAATCAATTTTGTAATAAATTAAATTTTAGCAAAAATACTAAATCCTTAACCCAGAAATTTATTTTTAACGAATAGTTCAATTTTTACCACAAAAGACTGATTTTCTAACAAAAGAAGACAAATTTGCAACAAAATAGATGAATTTTTAACAACATGGTTAAGTTTTCAATAAAAGAGATGAATTTTCAACCAAAAAGATTAATTACCCCTAAAAAAAGATAAAATTTCGACATAAAATGGAAGAGTTAAATTTTTAGTTAAAAAAATGTATTTTCAATAAAAAAAACTAATTTTCAATCAAAGAAATGAATTTCCAACCAAAAAGATTAATTTCCTACCAAAAGATATTAATTTTTAACTAAATATTTGACTCTTTAATCAAATTTAAACTCAAAAAATGATTTTAAGCTAATAGTTTAATTTTCAACCAAAGAAATTAATGTTAGGACAAAAAAAAAGAAGTTTCAACCAAGAAGATAACATTCTACCATAAAAGACAAAGTCTCGACAAAATACATACATTTTCAACCAAATAGCTCAATGTTTAAGTGAAGAAGATAACTGTTAAACGAAAAATGGAATAGTTAAATTTCAAATAAAAAAATTCATTATTAACAAAATAAATCAAATTTTCAACAAAATAGTTAACTTTTAGGGCACAGAAATTAATTTTTAATTGAAATAATAAATCTTGCATCAAAAATTTTAATTTGTAACTCAATATTTAAATTTTCAATCAAACAGATGCATTTTCAACAAAACATATTAAATTTCTATTAAAAAGATGAATCTTCAACAGAAAGTGGAATATTCAAATTTTCAGTAAACGA
>CAKNWT010332020.1:7715-20346 GCA_932066315.1 Andricus coriarius
GAATTATATTTATTTGCAACATTTTCTATCATAATTCAGGAATAAAGTTACTCTCTTTTTTCCAGAATTCCGAGAAAGGAAGTTTCAAATGCTGACGAATTATGTCTTGGAAGAGGGATTTTTTAAAGGTTTTTTTCTTCCAAATCAGAATCAAAATTAAATAAAAACATTTCCGTTCCATTGGAGACAGATTCGGAGAATGAGAATCTGAATTTCGATGTTATGTATGTAAAAAGCTGAGGCACAAGAAAGCTGATTGCCGATTTATCAAGAATAAATAGTAATCTGCCAAGTTGTCGCAAGACGTTTGCTTTAATACTGTGAAAGGGACAGCTCTTCATTCGACCAGACAAAAGCATAGTTGGTGTCTCGATGGCGATGCGCCAAAGCATTCATGCAATGATTTGACAAAATTTCGCGAAATTAATGTTTCTAACAGTGGCATATTAAATCTCGAAAACTGTTCGAAAACGGAAATTAACGGAAAGAGAACTGTGCGATTCGTAACCGAAATGTCAGGTGGTAAAAATATCGGGAGACGAACAAGAATCCATCGATAACGAAGATGCGAGACCAGTTCTCTAGACGACTAGGGGCATAGGCAGGCCACGGATGATCAGAACTGGCAAAATAGGCAGGCTTATAAAACAGTACCGACCTGGAAAAGCGGATGAGGCTGAGGTAACCAAAATAATTGAAAAAACTTTCCTTTCTGAAGTGCCAATGGAGAAACCTATGGAAGGACCGAACGCAAATGATTAGCATCAAGCCATTATTGAAGAAAATAAATCCCCTATCAACGTGGGTCCTTGCGGATCATGCGGTACGCCGCATGTTCTTGCGCAAAAAAAACCCCCGGTATTCATTCTTTAAATTATTTTGCTCCAGATGCTCGGATTGCTTTAATTCGCAACATTTTAGTTTTGCAAAGGGAATAAGGTATGTTTTCTTAAGAAAACTAATTATGGTTTGCGACATTCAGGTAGAAGCTGGTATATCAAGCTGGATAAGGTCTTTAGAAAATATGGGGAAGCAACTAAGAAATCCAGTCCTTGCTTATATCACATTGGTTCAGGAGAAGATATGACACTAATCACCGTCTATTTCGACGATATTTGAATAGCCTGAAGGAACCAGAAGAAGATAGAATGAAAGTTAGCAGTGGATTTCGAGGTCAAGGACCTTGAACGGGTCAGTTACTGTTTAGGAATCAAGTTTTCGCAGACCAAAAATCAGATCACAATGCTACAACGAAGATACATAACAGAGCCTTTCTAAGGATTCGGTATGGCTGATTGGAAATCTGTTACTCCTCCCATAGATACTGGAACAAAGTTTAAGAAAAATGAAAAACAGACTGAAGAAGAGACTACTTTTTAATTCATTTATCGAAATTTACATGAAAAAATCGACAATTCCAATATTACGCCAAAAGACGCGAGACGTAACAAATCTAAAAGAAGGTTTGTAGGATATTTTGTTTCATCCATGAAAAATAATATAAAAACAATAATAAATAGATTGTAGTTTTTTATTTATTTTAAGCTAATTCAGAAAATGAATATACACTTACAAATGGCTGTCAAACGGTGCATTTGGTCCTTTTTCGAAAATGGATAGTTATCAAAATTCTGGCAACGCCGATTTTTTGCTAGGCAAACATATCCACCAGATGATAATGTCCCGTCTGTTCCAAGCGCAAGCCATAAGTTTCGAACAATACGAAAGTTTCATAAAGGCCAATTTGCCCTTTTGAAGAAACGAGCCTTGATCTCTCGTGTCAGGAACAGCGGCGTGAGAAATTAGAAAGTTGATAATTTCTAAGATTTGAACTTTAAAATCTCTTCAGAATTGGAAATTCTATCAGTTGTGGAGGTTTTTTCATATTTACTATTCCAAAACTCGTTAGGATTGGTGCACGGCTGCCAAGTGGAGATTCCCTGATTTCTTCTGCGGTCATTTCTTTCACCTCACCGCTCTCCATGTTTATTTTTGCCCTTTTCTGACTAAAATTTCCTGCTATTGTATATATTCCACGAAGCATTGTATTATTTCTATCCAATATTGCAAAGACGTCACCATTGGCCGTTGACAATACAAATTGTTCTTGAAGTGGCAAGGCTGCACGGACATTATGTTTTCCTTTCACATGAATTGATTTATGACGAGGGAAAAGATATCTTCGAATTTCAAAATGCCGGTTTGGATTTATAGGGGGAGTAAGGCGAACAAATCTAAGTTCTTGAATATCATATCCAAGTACGCGTAAAGAAGAAAGCCTGGCAAGAGGAGACCTGGACCTGGCACGAAGAGAAGTCTCTGCCGGAGGAGAAAAACTGTCCGGAGAACCCGAAGAATGTGGTCTTGCGGGAGAAAGAGACCTCACAGGAGAATGCTTTCTGTCAGGAGAATAAGAAATTCCGGAACCAGAAACACCAGAAACAGGGTTTGAAGTCTGTGAACTCAAATCTGCAACAAGAAATAGAAGAATTAATTTTTCCCGAAGTGGACAGTCGTATATTGCTCGGGGTGGTCATTATTTAATTTTTTTGGTAACCGTTTTCGCGATTCTGGCGAGAATGCCAACAAATAGAATGACCTCGAAATTTCAGGGATAAACGTTTAATTTACGTAACTTGTTCAGTTTTTGTGGGTTTGTTACGTCCTGAAGGGAACAAATCCTGGTTAAAAATAATTTTTAATTTAAAAAGGCCCGGATCGGATAGGATACGATACGATCAGATAGGATCGGATCTGCTATTTCATTTATTAGCAGTCTACATAAGTTTATCATCTCTATATTACCTACCTTTAAAAAACTTTAAATTTGAAAATATACAAAATTGAATAATTAGAAATTGAAATTAGGATTTAGATTGAAATGTTAGTTTGAAATAAAATAAATGGGGCGATTTCAATCGCTCAAACTTCCATAATATCAAATTTAAAGGCAATGGAACGAATTCGGTCCTTTTTTTAAATTCTCGAATTCTAAATGCCCTAAATTAAAAATACCAAAATAAATAAAAATGATATTGAATGAAAAAGAAAATAAATAAAAGTGAGAAAAGAAAACATAATGAAAGGGGAAAAATTAAAAAGTTAACAATTTGTTGATTCGAAACGGGGAAAATTTTAAATGCAATCAACTAAAATATTGAACTTTCCAAAATTCTAAATTAATTTCTAATGTTTTTAGTTCAAAGAGAGAAAATGCTGAAAATATCAAATTTTTGAACTCAAAAGGGGGAAATTTTTGTTTAATTGTGCAGCTTGAAAGGAGTAACGCATGAACGTCAAACCATTTTCCGACTTTTTTATTTGAAAGATGCAAAGTAAAATTAAAGAAAATCTTGATTACATGAAAGGGGAAAAATAAAAATAACAATGGAAGTAGCAAGAAAGGAACACGTCAAAGGTAGAGCGATGGGCGGCATTGTCTCCGGGGTGAGGAAATATTTGGTAGTAAGAGGTGGAACAGGGGAGGACAGAAAGGAAAAGGATGGAAGAATGGTAAGAAAGATTGTAATTGGAAAAGTCAAAATAGCGGTGGTTTGTGTGTATAGAAGAAGAGGGGAAGAGGAAGACTGGAGAGTAATATGGAGGTGGATGGAGGAAAAGAAGGAAGAGTTGATGTTCATAGAAGGTGACTTAAATGCTTGGACTGGCGAGCAAAAGCGAGGGTTTTGGGATGAAGAAAAAGAGGCCTATATAAGGAGCTCCAAACATAGGGAAAGTGACCGAGAGGGAAGGAGGTTACTAGACGTAATGGGAGAAAAAGGCTGGTTGATATGGAATAGTAATATGAAAGGAGATAGGAAAGGAGAGATCACATTTATAGTTAAGGAAGAAACAGTAATAGACTATATCCTAGTGGCAGAAAGAATGAGGAATATGATAGACAGTATGAATGCGGGGAATGAGATAGGGTCCGTGCACTTCCCGGTAATAGCTACACTGAAAGGTGGCGTCCGTAAGCACGGCAGAGAGAAAAAGGAAAGAAGGGGAGAAAGGAACACAAAAATGGGAGTCTGGGGGTTAGAGAAATTAAAAGAGTTTAAACAACAAATAGAAGAGGAGACCGTTAGGTGTGAGAAAGAAGAGGGAGTAGACTCGTTAATTGAAAGGTGGAAAGGATCGATTGAGAAGGTAAGGGATGAGATAGGTACGAAAGAATAAAGAGAAAAGGGAAAAAGAGGCTGGTGGAACGAGGAATGCAGGGAGAGTAAAGAAAGAATGAAAGGGTGTGTAAGAAAATGGAGGAAAGGAGAAATCGAGAAGGCGGATTACAATAGAAGAAAAAGATAACCTAAGAGGATGCTGGAAAGGAAAAGGCAAAGGGGAAAGGAGGAATACAAGGAAGAAGTAGAAAAAGCGATCAAAGAAGGTTGGGTTTGGGATGTGATATAATAGGGAAAGAGGAGGAAGGAAGGGCGTGAATGAAGAAATAGGAATGGGTTAGTGGACGGATTATTTCAAGGGGCTGTCGGGGGGAGAACAAAATAGGATAAAAGGGAAAAAATAAGGATAGTCCAGGAAGAAATGGAGGAAGGGAACGAAATAAAAAGAAAAGAAGTGGATGAGGCAACATATAGACTCAAAAGAAAGAAGGCTATAGGAGAGAATGGTATGGAGAACGAAGCGATAAAGTATGAAGAAGTAGGGGTTAGGGAAGAGATGTGCAAGATCTCCAACAAGGTCTGGAAAGGAGAAGGGTGGCCGGAGCAGTGGATGACAGGGCTGGTGGTACCGCTTGTCAAGAAACGGGGAGGAAAAGAAGGTAGAAGAGTACAGAAGGATCACTCTTATGCCAGTGGGTTATAAAATTTACGCAGAAATTCTAAGAAAAAGGTTAGAGATCCAAATAGAGGGGACAAAAAGTATTCCACACAATGAGACGGGATTCAGAAAAGGGATGCGGAGAGAGGAGAATAAAAAAAGGGTTGATGGAGCGGATAAAGGAAATTTTATACTGAAAGCCGGATTAGGGTAAAGATGAGGGCGGAAAAAGAGGAGGTTCTCTGGACAGAAAGAGGTCCAAGGCAAGGGTGCCCGTTAAGTCTGCTACTCTTTAATATGCTGCTGGCAGACTTGAAGGAAAAGCGGAATGAGAAAGGGAAAGGGGGAACGATTTTTGGTAACAGTAAACTATACTCTCTGTCATACGCGGACGACAAAGCTCTCTTAGCAGACGATGAGAAGGGGATGAACTTAATGATCAGAATTTTCGAGGTGTATGTGGGAACAAAAGAACTGACGGTGAACGTAGGGAAGACTAAGGTGATGTGCCTCAGAACTAGAAAGACCGAAATAGGTTACGTTTGGAAGTTGAACGAACAAACAGTGGAAAGAGTGGAGAAGTTCTGTTACTTAGGTTTTTGGTTTGAGGCAGGACGGAAGAAATGAGGTGCTGGTGAGAAAAAGAATCGAATGTGAGAGTGAAGTAATGGGCCAAGTATGGGGTATAGGAAAGAGCAGGTTCAATGACAATTGGAGAATAAGGGATGGGTTGTTTGATGCATTGGTTTGGGCGGTGTTGTGTTATGGAGTGGAGGTCTGGCGATGGAAGGAACATAGGAAAGTGGAAAGCTTGTATGAGAGATTTCTGATATGGGCAATCGGGGTTAGTTAGAGTTGCCCAGGATACATGTTAAGGGAAGAATTAGGGAGGGGAAAATGATTACTATACAAATTAAGAGAGCTTGAAGGTTTGAAGAAAAGCTGCAAAGGGGTGAGGGGAGCAGAATATCACAAGCTTGCTTGGACGAAGTTCGGAAGAAGGAGACGAGAGGCAATTTGGGAAATTCAAAATGGGAGGAAGAAAGGAAAGATGACAGGGAATTTCCGTGGAGAATAAAAATTTTCACTTTGGAACAGAGAATTTTTGTACAAAATTATGATTTGACTTGGAACAGAGGATTTCTGAAATGGAACGAGATTTTTTAAAATTAATTTTAATTCTGCTTCAGAGGAAGGAATTTAAAAAAATCCCTGTTTAAGTTCATAATTAAAATTCTTTGACAAAATTTGCTGATCTAAACAGAAGTCTTTAGAATCTTCTAAAATGTTTAGAAACCTCTTAAAATCTTTGAAAATCGTTTAAAATCATTAAAATCTTTTGAACATTTGTTAGTTGGACGAGAGAAATTTATAACTGAGCGGGAGAAAACCAGAAAATGCTCAGGAATTTTAAATCATCTATCAAGTTGACATTCTGTCAATATTTTAGATAACCGTATAGTTGGATAAATTGTAATGTGAGCGAAGCTTGAAAAATTATTCAAAACTATAGACATATTTTATTATTATATTTACCAATAGAGTTGAGGGTAAAAGCCAAGGACAGGAGAGTGTGGACAATTCTCATCTTTTCTAATTAGATGAAAAAGTGCTTGATGTATTGACGTAATGATCTAATTGACGAACATTCTAGTTTTTCATTCGATTTGATACTACATATATCATAGAGGCGGTATCTTAAAGATTATATACGTCAAGGTTGTCCTTATCAGACATTCACAGTTTATTATAGTTAACTTCCAGGAAAAAAATTCACTTACTACATTCGTTAAAACCGAGCCCAGAATAAATGTCAAAGATGTGAAGAGATTTCTAAACATCTTAAAAGACTTAAAAGATTTCTGATTTTCGAATTTTGTAAATAAAGTTATGAAATAAATTATTAATAACAAATTGCTTATTTGTTAGAGTTTGTACAGTTAAGAAAATTAACTGTTCTGAGTCCATGGGATGATTATTAATTTACCAAAATATTATTTGCGAAATTCGAAATGTCCTCATGTGACATTATGTTAATACATTCGAAAAAAAAATTTTTTTGATTAGAAAAATGTTTTAAATGAAACATGTTTTAATTTCCAGTTAAAAAGATTAAGTTTCAACCAAAAAGAAAAGGAATATTTTACTAAGCAGTTAAATTTTCATCAAAAAAATGTATTTTCAACTAAATTGATGAATTTTCAAACAAGAAATTGAATTTCTAACAAAGGAATTCAACTTTGAACAAAATAGTTGAATTTTCAACCAAAAAATATGAATTCTTAAAGAGAAATGTAATGGTCGATATTTCAAGAAAAATATAATTTACGTTTAAATCAGAATTCGAATCCGTTGTCGCTTTGGTCCCATCAGGTCAGGGTCAAGATCAATCCAAGGTCAAACCTACAAAATCCATCGCTAACCAAATTAGTCAGGTTACCTACAGGTTTTTGGGGTCGCTGAATTCGAATACGTTGTCAAGGTCAGTTCAAGGTCAAGCTTACAAAATTCATCGCTGTCCAATTAAGTCAGGGTACCTATAGGTTTTCGTGGTCGCTGAATTTTCCTCTTGGTCACATCAGGTCAAGGTCAATTCAAGGTCAAACCTACAAAATTTATCGCCTACCAAATAATTTAGATTACCTATAGGTTTTTGGGGTCGCTGAATTCGAATGCGTTGTCAAGTTCAGTTTAAGTTCAAGCTTACAAAATTCATCGCTGACCTATTAATTCCAGATGCCTATAGGTTTTCGGGGTCGCTGAATTAAAATCCGTTGTCCTTTTGGTTCCATCAAGTCTGAGTCAAGGTCGATTCAAGGTGAAACCTACAAAATTCATCGTTCACAAAATAAGTCAGGGTACCTATAAGTTTTTGGGGTCGCTGAGTACGAATCCGTTGTCCGTTTCGTCCCAACATGTCTGGGTCAAGGTATATTCAAGGTCAAACCTATAAAACTCATCGCTAACCAAATTAGTCAGCCTACCTATCAGTTTTCAGGGTCGCTGAGTTCGAATCCGTTGTCCGCTTGGTCCCATAAGGTCAGGGGTAATGTCAGTTTAAGGTCAAACTAAACAGACAACGGATTTGAATTCAACGACCCGGTATACCTATAGATACATTGACTTAATTGGTTAGCGATTAATTTTGTAAGTTTGCCTTTGAGCTCACCTTGACCCTGACCCGGTGGAACCAAACGGACAACGGATTTTAATTCAGCGACCCCGAAAACATATAAGAACCCTGAATTATTTGGTTAGCAATGAATTTTGTAGGTTTGAACTGGAACTGATTTTGACGTTGACCAGGTGGGACCAAACGGATAACGAATTCGAATTCAGCGAGCACGAAAACCTAGAGGTATTCTGACTTAATTGGTTAGCGATGAATTTTGTCAGTTTGACCTTGAACTGACCTTGACAACGGATTCGAATTCAGCGACCTCGAAAAGATATAAGAACCCTGAATTATTTGTTTCGCGATGAATTTTGTAGGTTTGACCTTGAATAACCTTGACCCTGATCTGATATGACCAAACGGACAACGGATTTGAATTCAGTGACCCCGAAAACCTATTGGTACCCTGACTTAATTGGTTACCGATGAATTTTGCAAGTTTGACCTTGAACTGACCTTGACCCTGACGTGATGGGACCAAACGGATAACGGATTCGAATTCAGCGACTCTTAAAATATAAGACCCACCTAGTGTGATGAATTTCTAAACAAAATACATGAATTTACACTTCAATTGTTGAATTTTCAAATAACAAAGGCAAATATCAAAACAAAAGTTTGATAGGTAAATTTTAAATTAAAAAATTTGATTGACACAAAAAAAATTATTTTATGTTAGAATAGTTAAATTCTCAACCACATAAATAATTTTTCAAATAAAATGATGAATCTTCAACCAAGAAACAGAATTTCTAATAAAGGAATTCATTTTTGAACGAAATAGATAAATTTTCAAGCAAAAAAGACAGATTCTTAAAGAGAAATATAATAGTAGATGTCTAAACCTTAATTTATTAATCGAAGAGGCAAATTTTTAACCAACAAATATTTTTTGTTTAAAAATTGATTTAGCTCTGAACCAAGTAGTATTTTATATTTCAATTCGAAAATATTTTAATTTTATTCCGAAAACAGTTGAATTAACCGAACAGACGAATTTTCAACAAAGTGCAGTTTTTCAAATAACAGACCGTCATTATGTTGAAAAAAAATCTTAAAAAATTAATTCTCAACCCAATAGTTGAACCAACTAAGCTTAAAAAAAATGATTTCCCATTAAGTATAAAAGCGAGCCAAAAGGGGAAAAAGGAATAAAGAGCCTTCGATAAATAAATATGAATTTTGATAATATATTGAAAAGAAAGTTTATTTTCCAAAATCAAAGATCCTGCAAAAATTTAAAAATTGTACGTTTGTAAGCCTTACTTGTTATTAACAAATTTTCTTTTCACAAACTAATTTTAGCAATGTTTCCCTCATTGGCCAATAAGAGAATAAAAAGCTTTTTTTATCTGTTCCCAAGAAAGAGATACTGTGGTATTGACAAAAGATGAAAGCCTTGAGAAGGATAATAAACTAGCTTTTTATTGTAATTACCAGTTACCTACAAAATTTCGATCATCATTTGGATCAAAAACAATATAATATTTTAGTTTTACACTTTCTTATATAAAATTAAAAGTGTTACGGTATAATCAGAGGAAAAAAGTTCAACTATCAAATCCGAAGGCGGATAGAGACCGTCTTATTCGTATGGCGGGACTGACCCAAGTCGAAAAGGGAACCAGAGTTGGTAAATTTAAACTTTTGAGGAAACGTGCCTCAAACTCGGAAATTTCTCAGATTCTATCTTTGAAATCTGTTCAGAATTGGAAATCTGATCAGGTTTGGTGGATCGTTTTCTACAACTGATATTTGAAAACGCTTTTGGATTGGTGCACGGCTGCCTAGCGGACATTCCTTGATTTCGTCTGCGGTCATTTCTTCAACTGCGCCGCTGAACATGTTTATTTTTACCCGTTTCTGATAGGAAACTTGTATCGTTGAATATATTCCACGAAGCTGTGTGTTATTTTTATCCATTAATGCAAAGACGTCACCATTGGACGTTGATAATACAAGTAGTTCTTCGGTTGGCATGGGCATAGGAAAATTATTTTCTCCTCTTAGGTGAATTGGCTTATCATGAGGAAAAGTATATTTGCGAACTTCGAATTGCCGGTCCGGATTCACTGGTGGAGTAAGCCGTACAAATCTAAGTTTTTCAAGAGGGTATCCAAATATGCGTGTAGAAGAATTCCTGACAGAAGGAGATCTGGATCTGGCACGAAGAGACGTCTCAGCCGGAGAAGGCCTGATCGAAGAACCTTGAGGATGAGGTCTGGCAGGAGAAACAGACCTTACCGGAGATTGCTGTCTCTCAGGAGAATGAGATATTCCGGAACGAGGAAGACCAGAAACAGGGTTTGAAGTCTGCAAACTCAATTCTGCACAAAGAAACGGATGATTAAATTTGTGTTAAAGTAGACAATCGTATGTTGGTTAGGGTGGCTTTTTTTCTCGGAAATCGTTTTTGCAATTCTGGTTTGGATAACCCAGGCTGTAACCGGATCGAATGAGGCCGGATATAAGCGGATAGAATTGGTTACGATAGAATCCAATAGGATATAATAGGATCGGTTCGGATTGAATGGATAGGATCAGATAGGGCCGCAAAGAGTCTTCAAACCTTTTAAATACAGACCAAGATAACTGACAGAAAACTTGGCAAAAATTAACAAGTTTCAAAGTTTTTAAACCCATTCTGTTTAGGTTTCTGAAAAAATTAGGTTTTTCAATCCCGCCCCCCCCCCCAGGGGGGTTGGGGGGACGGCCGGTGAGGGCGCGCCGCGGGCATTGGTGAGAGGAACTGCAGGAGGATGTTAGGTGCTTACTCAGGCGTGACGAAACAGAAAGAGAAACAGGAAAAAGAGGAAACAGTTCGGAATCCGTGAATTGTATTCCACCATCTGTCCCAGAACCGGAATACAATCCAGGTTTCACCGCACTTTGTAGGAATTAATTCTGAATTTAATGACCGGGAATTGTAATTTGCGGCATAAATGTACTTAAGATTATGGATACATTTTATTATTATATTCACCAATAGAATTGAGAATAACCACCATGGATAAAACAAGAGTAGAAATAGTCCTCATCATTTCTAATTTGCTGAAAAACTGATCAATGTATTGATGAAGAATTTGATTAAAAATGTAACTAATGAATATTCTATTATGTACTGCGTATATCATATAGTCCTTATCTTCAAAATTATATGCTTCAAGGTTTTTCTTATCAGATATTCATATTTCTTTAGACTCAATTTCAAGAAAAACAATATACTTAATAAATTCGTTGAAACTGATATCACAATATGTATAATCTTTTACGCTTAGGCGAAATTGGGTGCTTTTCTGCGCCATTTGAAGCCTTGACATACTAATATAAATTCTAAAAAATAAAGAATTTTCAAAAGATTTGAATCATTTTTAAAGACGTCAAGAGATTTTTACAGTTTTGAAGATTTAAAAGATTTCTGATTGTCTTGAAACCTAGTCCCTAATCAAATTAAGTTCCTTTAAGGAAATTCCCTTTCGAGAATTTTTTGGGAAAAATTCAGTAGACACCCTGCTCTACTATTATAGTTAAATATTGCATCATTTTAGTTGAAAATTGATCTCTTTGGTTGAACATGAATTTTTTTAGCTAAAAATTTAATTATTTAATTTTTGGTTGACAATTTATCTTTTTTAGATAAACATTCGTCTTTTTTAGTAGGAAATAATCTTTCTGGTTGACAATGTATCTTTTTGGTCGGAAATTCAACTATTCCAGTTAAAGATTATTCTTTTTTTATTGAAAATCGATAACATTGGAACTGTAACTTTTTTTTTTTTTAATAATTTTTTCGGGTAATAATTTTTTGTTTTACAGATAATGTAATTATTACTATTAAACATTCCATTATTTAGTTGAAAATTCATGTCTTTCGTCAAAAATTAATGTGTTTATATGATAAGTTTACTATTCAATTTTTGGTTGACAATTATTAAGATTGTTATTTGAAAATTCATGTACTTTAGTGAAAATTCGTTTTCTTTTTGTAAAAATTATTCTCCTTCGTTAAAAATTCAACTATTCCAGTTAAACGTTCATAATTTTAGTTGAAAATTTCTCTCTTTTGCTTAAAATTTGAATCTTCCAGTTAATTGATTCGAAATTTTAGTTCAAAATTAATCATTTTGGTGGAAAATTAATTTCTTTTAACTAAAGATTCAACTATTCCATTTTTGGTTGAAAATTCATCCGTTTGGTAGAAAATTAATTTTTTGTCACTAAAAATTTCAGTACTCTATTTCTGGGTAAAATTGATTTTTTTTAGTTCAAAATTCAACTTTGTGGTTGAAAATTTATCTGGTTTAGTCATTGACAATTAATCTTTTTTTTTAATATTCAACTATTCTAGTTAAAGATTTAGCATTTTAATTAAATTTGAATCGTCGTTTGTTTAAAATTCAACTACTACAGTTGAAGATTCATCATATTCGGAGAAAATTAATTTTTTTAACTGAAAATTTAACTATACCACTTAAGATAGATAGTAGATCTTCTTTAGTTCAAAATTCGACTATTTAATGCAGAAGATGTCTTCTTTGGTTCAGAATTCCACTAATTTGTTCAAAATTCATTTATTTGATTGAAAATCGTCTTTTTTGGGTAGAAAATTAATTTTTTTGGTTGAAAAATCAACTATTCTAGTTGAAAATTCATAATTTTAGTTGAAAATGTATCAGT
>CAKNWT010332022.1:0-14218 GCA_932066315.1 Andricus coriarius
TGCGTTATGTCCTCATGGCTATTTATCATATTTATGGACAAGTGTCTAAGAATGGCCCTCTTATACGAATAAGGTGTAGATCTCGAGACAGTGAGGGTACCTGGGTTAGCTTTTGCAAATGACAAGGTTGTTATGGCAGAGTCAATCGAGGACTTGCCAAAAACCATGGTGTTTGAAGAAAAAAATCATAAAACAATGTCCACCATATGCACAATATGCAGAAAAAAATGATGGACAAAGACCGAAATGAGGTAATCATCGAAGAATGTGGTACAGGAGGGACACGAGTTGACTAATGGGAAAGAAATCAGTTAAGATGGTTCGGAAATTTTACAAGAATGAAAGATGAAAGACTGAACAAATAAGTCTATAAAGGTAAATTAAATGCCAGAATATCCAGATGTAGATCGCCAAAAGAATATTTAGAATATGTGAGTAAGACATTAATGAAGGAAGCTAAATTAGTATGTCAGGACAGAAAAGTGTAGAGAAAAATAATTAGCCTGAAACAACAGACCTTGGATACTAATGGGCCCAAGTGAGGAACCACACATAACAATTTTGTGGTGGTCTTCACTTGGCGTGATCGCTAGAGAGATTGATCAGCAGCCTGGGTCGGAGCAGTGTTGCGAAACGTTCGTGTAATTTAAATAAATAACACGAGAATTCTAGATCAATCTAAAAAATCTATACCCTCTACCTCACATTACACTCTTCCTCACCGAGAAGCATCCTAGGTTGTGATATAAGTTGAAGACAATGTAAAAATTTTCAAGGTTCTGAAAACCAAGGTCTGACATGACATATCCTCCTTAAGAAATTAGTAATATATCTACTAAGGGTCATTCGATACTTGACTGAAAATTTTGTAATACACAAATCTGCCCTAAATATTAATTATTCGTTGTAAATATTGATTCTAATACTAAAATTACACTTACAATCGTTAAGCAGGAGCCCCACACATATGAGGAGTAAAACAGTAGGGATTATCTTCATTTTCTCTGTCACAATGGCCGAGAAGGAAAAAAGTGAACTGAAAACTGAAGAATTTCGACGGCTATTTATACTAGCTTTTACGACTACCAAACGTGGCTTTTGATTTAATCTTCAAAACGATTGGAGTGGAAGGCGAAAGATTGTGGAACTCAGACCACAAAATTTTCTCTATTTGCTAGGTTTAATATCCCTGACGCCTTCAGAATAATCCAAGATAACAATACGTGTGGAAACAAGAATTAAAATCAATTTCCTTGATTTCATGTACATTATGTTTAAAATTTACAACAAGCATAAAGAAATGATGTTGCCCTGAAAAAGCTAGGGATTTCTATGCTAATAGATGGAGTAAGTGGGAGGAAAATAAAGTTTATTAGAAACTGAATGTCTAAAAAAAAATTTAGGAAAAAACCGCTTGCAAGGGTATTTTTTTCAAATAGATTATTTTCCGAAGCAAGTTAAGACTATTGATTAAGACAAATAATGTGCTTAATCAGAATACATTACCGGAATTTTAATATGCATTACATAAAATTTGTAAAAAATTTCAAAAGCGTTTTCATACTGCTGTTGCACGTTAGTAACATAGAAGAAAAGATTTTGAATATGAAAATTTGGTTTCCAAATATGACCAAACGATTCCATTAAACAAAAGTTGTATATTTTATGATTGTTGTGCTAACTTCACAAAAGTGATGGACTAGTTATCCCGGAATTAGGACGACAAGCCAAGCTTATGAAAAATATTGGAATAGTCCATTCGAATTTCGGGACGAGACACTGCGTTTAATTTAATGAAAATTTGCAAAATGAATAAATAAGAAAAAGTCTGCTGCTTTCTATATAAAGTAATTACCATCAAAACGATACAAATAGTTTCAATTACGTTTCAAAGAAAAAACAGAATTGAATTATTGATGCAGGTACTTTACAAGCAGATAATGTTGAATTTTGTCGCATCGAAACAAAACAAGATTCGATAGAGTCGACTTGGTAACCTTTTCCCATGTGGTGGGTAAATCCTAGCATGTGAAGTTAATCTTTGTCGCAGGTAAAGATTACCCTGAAATCGCTTTAAAGATTATATTTCTTTTTTCTGCCTTCAGTTTAAATGAAAAATGTCAAAAAATATATGAAAAGTAAGATCTGGGTTTAAAATCAAAATATTTTCTTCTATAAAAAATAATTTTTCCAACGATTCAAAGAAGCTCGTTGATAGACGTTTTCAATATGAAGTTGAAATTTATTGATTAATTAAAATGGATAAAAATCCCAATTCTTAACAAATCCAAGGTTCCAGGAATGGTTTGTAGTAATACAAGATTGCATAAAATGTATTTCTGAACAAAATTATGATGCAGATTATTTGCTGATTTGCAAACAAATTTTACGATCATTAAAATAAAAAATGTTATTTCAAATCGCTTATGTCGCATTTAGTATTACTTGAATTCTGAATTTATTAAATTAAAGTTGTTTTAAAATGAAAAAAAGTTCATAAGATAGCAATCATACGTTTATAGGTTTTGACTACTGAGGCTTTTGAACAGAAACAGTTCAATGTTCTAAATAATGTGGAAAAACACCTATTGTAAGAAGATGATTTTCTTAAGTACGTGATTTTCTAAAAGAAGTTAAGATAAATAAACTCTCTTCTTTTGATTCGAATAAAAGTATATTTATTCTTAAATAATCGTTTATCAAAATCCCTATAGCTGAAAATTAACTAAAAACTGGAATAGTGAGAAACAGAAAAGATTAATAATATAAGGCGTATGTGTAACATTTTTATGTGCATTAAAACAATTAGAGGGCAATTGCGACACAGTGGAATAGACTAAGTCTCCTCCACCAAGATAATGTTTTCACAATTCATCTTCTTACAAAATGAGGAAACTGAAATTATTTACACACTGAATCGACTTAATCTTGCTTTATTTATGCCTCAAGTCAAGTTTCGACAAAAATATTTGTTTAATTTCTAATTAATTTTAATTACAAGTAGATAATTTATTTCGTAATTTATTCTTAACAATTCGATTCTTTAAGTTTTTATTTATTAATATTCAGGAAATCAAAATTTTTTAAGTAAATACTCAGGATTATTTTTACTAGTTCTAAAACGAATAAAATTTCCATAAAAATATTGCAGTTGGAACCTGAAAATTTTCAAAAGAGTAAGGCTTTGCAATTGAATAGTAATATTTAAAGATGCGATTTTTAATCATGAAAATAAAATTAAGTTCAACTTCAGTTTATCGAAAATTACCTGACTCTGTTAGTTTTTGCCTGACATTCCCTGACTTTGTAGAATTACCTGACCTGCAGCAACTGTGTAGTTTGAAAAAAGTATTTGTTTACGTGACTCTAGAATGTTTTTTTTTCAATGTAGGTATTAATTATGATACATATTCGTTTGAACAATAAATGCCTTAAATTATCCTAAATGTTCTATGAATGCTCTGTTCGAGCTTAAATGCTGAGAAGAGAAAAAAAGAGAACGAGAAAAAAAACACTTCAATCTTGTTATATGGTGGGTTTATTTATGTGAGCATGCATACACAATTTGCAAAAAATATACATAAATTGTCATTAATTTCTCGAGGATCCCGCGGCGTTACGATTGTGTACGCGATTATAAGTTTGCATATAATATTTTGCAGCTTTTTTTCCATCCTCACCTCCATCGATTACAGCGTAAACCACAAACTTAGTCTTTCGTATTGCAATGAACACGTGGTCGTGTTTATGGTCAAGATACGTATGAGGTTGGTAATACAAGAAATTACCTATACGTGTAAATCCATGTTTATGTAATGTTAGAAAAATGTTATTTGGAACTTCACTTTCGAAGTTTGGGGGAGGATCTTTAAATCCTTCAGAAAGATACAGATAGTTATCAGTCATACGCACAAAGACTTCATAATGTTCAAAATCATGCGGTGAAATATTTTCCAACCAATCAGGAGTTGTGTTGGCTACACCCATTAGAGCGTTAAAATCGCCTATCGAGGTTCTCAACGCAACCTCACCAACATTACCAGCACCTAATTTGGTAGTAAAAAAATTAAAATTTATAAAGTTTGTATACACTAGTAAACTGAAATATTTAACAATTTTGATCATACAGGAATTTATCGAATTTTTCACCTCCACTTCAACTCATCATATGGCTAGAAAAGTCGTGGAAAAATTCTGGAATTTCGATTATATACTATAATCTTTAATATCTTATATTTTAAAACTTATTCTTTAAAATCTTATCTCTTCTGGTACATGACAAAAAGACTTGCGAATTAATTAATAGCATCTTCAAATTTGCTTAAAATTTAAAAGTTTAATGATTTGCAACAGTTAAAAAAATGTTTTAAAGTAGAAAATCATATTTTCCGAATAGATTAACAAATTTTAATCAAAATTTTTACAGGATGTAAAAAAAATTTCGAAACTATCCGAACGAACCTTAATCAAAGTATGTGACTTACTGTACGTGTTTCGTACATTAAAAAAAAACTTACATTTTTCAATGATATGAAGCAAAAAAAACATTTTTCTCATGTTCTGTTTCAATTTCTCTACATCTATTCATTTTTTTAAATGAAATTCTTCTGTATAACCTAACTGTGGTTATGCAGATAGTGGTTCGTTGTAAATATTAATTATAATATTACAATTAAACTTACAATCCTTAGGTAGGAACCCCGCGAAAGTGATGAATAGAACAGAAGGAATTATCTTCATTTTCTCGAACTGTCACAATGACCAAAAAAGAAAAAAGTGAACTGATATTAAAGAATTTCAACGGCTATTTATACCAAATTTTACGACAATCAAATGGGACTTTGGGTTTAATCTTCGAAAAGATTAGAGCTGAAACGAAAGAGTGTGGAACTCAGACCTCGATATTTTCTCTATTTGCTAGGCTTAATATTCATGACGCCTTCAAAATAATCCAAGATAACAATACATGTATAAAGAAGAATTAAAATCAATTTCCTTGATTTTATCTAATTTGTGTTTAAAGTTGGTGACATGGATGAAGAAATGACCATGCCCTAAAAAAGCTGGCGGATGCTATGCTAATAATTGGATTAAGTGGGAGAAAAACAAAGTTTAATAGAAATTCAATTATTGCACAACAATGTAAGAAAACACCGCTTGCAAGGGAATTATTATTTCTTTAAATGTGTTATTTTCCGAAGCAAGTTAAGACAAATAACCTTTTCCTATTTGATTAGGATAAAAAATTTTGTATTATCTGTACAATATAAAAAATGTAAAACAATTATCTTTATTTCTAACTTATTGAATATTAATGATCAAGACAGATAAAGTTCTTTATCACAATATATTATCGGAATTTTACTGTGCATTCCATAAAATTTGTAAAGAATTTCAAAAGTGTTTTCATACTGCTGTTGCACGTTAGTAACATGGTTGGGCAAGCTTTTTATGACAATTTCGATATCTTTTCATCAAATATAATCAAATGAATTTTCAAAATAATTGCGATTTTGACATGGAACGGATGATTTTCGAATGAAATTATGATTCTGTTGGGAAGCAGGAAATTTTCGAATAACAATTCTAATGTAGATCTGAAATAAGGAATGTTCCGAAAGAAGTATGATTCTGACTTAAAATTATAAACTGTATCTATAAATGGTTAAAACAAGTTTTGTAGGACTATTCAGAAGCTGCAATTCATCTTTGAAACTTTTTTTTCGCTTCTAACGTCGTTTGAATCAACATTTAAATTTTCTATTTTTTCATGGTACTTTCCATAATTGAAATCAAAACGAGAGGTCCTATCAAAACTAGTTTTGAAAAATATTATAAGACCCATGAATTTTAATACGTATTTCCAACAAGAAAGAAAGGCGTTTTTGTAAATTTTATTCAGAATCGTCTATATTAGCTGAATGGAGTAGAAACCGAACACTTCTCTTCACAATGAGCATAAGTGATTTTTTTCTTAAAATAGAGTTAGAAAGTCGCACTTTATTCAAAAATGTTATAGTTCCAAAAAAACCCCATAAGTGATTTTTTTCTTAAAATAGAGTTAGAAAGTCGCACTTTGTACAAAAATGTTGCACTTTTTGTCCAATTTTCAATTAGAGTTAGGTAATAGTTAATTAATGTTAAGAATCAAAACTGTTTGAACAATTTATTATTACATTTAAAAATATTTAATTAAAATAATACTTTATTTGACTACTGAGGCTTGCGAACAGGAATAGTTCAATGTTCGACGTCGACCTCAGTAAATTGTTAAATCTTGAAGGAATTGAGGATTGTCTTGTTTAGTGTTGAATAAGAGACGCTCATAGTTTTTAAATGTTTGACATGAAGATGATCAGAATGTGACATTTTTAAAGATTATTATACATTCCCCGTCTGAGAGTCAACTGGATATTTATTTTCCTTATAATTTTGTATAAAAAAAAGTGCTGAAAATGATATATTTATATAATTTTACATAAGGATTCAATGAATAAACATTTCAATCCATAAAAGGTTCCAATAATTTCAATTCCGTAAATCAATTCATTTCCCAAGAGAATTACAATTCTGTCTTGAAGGAGGAAATTTTCCAGAAGAATTATAATTCTGACTTGGAGTAGGGAATATTAACAGAAATACTAATAATTTTCTGTTAAACAAAAAGGTTTTTGAAAAAGTCACAATTTGAATTTTAACGAATCGCAAAGATTTTTACAATTTTATTTTTCTGAATTTCAGATAAACTTTCAAATATTTGTAGAATCTTTCGAATTTTTTAATTTTCATTCTCGCATACTTAAATATATTCATGTTTTCAGCACTGTATAATATAATATTATTTTAAAATTTAGCGAAAAATGTGAAATGTAATAAATAAAATAAGTTTAACGAAAGAACGCGCTGGTGTAACTTTTGTATTTTTATTGAAAAAATTAGAAGCTAATTTCTATACCTGTAAATGCGCTATCTCATTGCCAGCAAGATAACGGATTTGTCATTCATTTTTCCTCAAAATAAGGACATTAATTATGTACACACTGAATCGAGTTTACCTTGCTTTAGTCACGTCTCGCGTCTAGTTTCGTCGAAAACATTTGTTTAATTTTCCAAAAATTTTGATTAAAAGCAGATTATTTTATTCTGCAATTCATTTTCACCATTTCCGTTCTATAAATTTTTTAATTTAAATAAAATTTCCCACTTTTGTCTTGCATGGATGAAAAAGTTTTGAATATATTTAAAGACAAACATTTAGGGAGACCCAAGTTTTAAATTTTTTATGAGTTACGTTTCATTTCGGGGCAAAAAATTCGAAAATAGTATTTAAAATATTCATAAAGTAATTTAAATTCCTGCAATAATTTTTTTTAAAGTAATACTGCTTCCATAGTTAAAAACATGTTCGTGGCTAGTCCAGATTTTTAGGACGAATTTAAAATCCGTTTATCAAATATAATTGGTAAATATCAGAATTTTTGTCGAATAGAATTCGAGCTTGAGGTTATGGATAATTTTTATTTTTATCATCTAACAATTTATATAGTAGGAACATCCTAAAATTGTTCGTCTCCTTTCACATTCTTGATGCGTGGATGAGTATAAATAAAGATAGAAGTCTTTGCTATACTGCTTCAATAATTAATGTAATACATTATTAGAAATTTTCCAAAATAATTACAATTCTGACTTCTAAACGGAAATTTTCGAGAAGAAGCATAATTCTGACATAAAATACGAAATTTTGAAAAAAATTTATAATTTTGAGTTGGATCAAAAAACTTCGTAAAAGAGTAATAATTTGAACCTCATTTCGGTTTAGAACAAGGAATTTTTGGTCGGGGACCATCGTTGTGAAGGCCGCGGACATCTGGTCGCGAGACTTGGAAGTCAAAGAGACGGAGGGTCTGCAGAGGTACCGTTGAGCGACCGGCGGCCTTTCTTCGGCGCCTGAGCTTTCAGAACCCGTCTCTCCGAACTGATTCATGGAAGGTTTATTCCAGCAGGTAGGGCTCCAGGCCGAAGAGGACGGGAATCTCCATGATGCAGACTAAATAGCACCACAGCAAAGGCGCCTCGGCGGTTCTAGCCAGACGCATGTCTGTGGTGCAGACAGGGCTCCCCCTGATCCAATGACCCAGGTTTTACAGGGAAAGGATTTGTAGCTTGGCCTAAATTCTTCCCTAGAAATCTCACCGTTATAAAGGCCAGACTCAAGGGCAGTAGCGGAAAAAGGCTAGAGGTGTTAATCGCCTCGGCCTATTTCCCCGAGGATGACGGCGGATCTCCGCCTCCTAGAGAGGCGGAGGTTCTAGTTCGGCACTGTCAGAAGAATAAAATCCCTCTGCTGTTGGTCTGTGATGCAAACTCTAACCACAAAGTATGGAGAAGCATAAACAGCAAAGACAGAGGGAGAGATTTAGTTAGATATATAGCAGGCACAGAGCTGCAGATTCTGAATCGGGGTGATACCCCCACACATTTAGGGGTTGAAATCGCCCCTTCTACATTTTTGAGTCTTTTAGTGTATTAAGAGGTAACATTGTTTTTTGTTTATTGTTTTTACACCAAATTGTTCTAATTGATGCTGTATTGCAATATTAGCGTTAGTTGTAAAAAGACTTACCCTCTAGAGTATCGTCATCTAGAAAATCTGCCCCAAGAATGCTTCGCCATATGACATATATCGAGTTTAAAATTTTTGACTTTGTTGCTGCAAACATCTTGTTTTGATATAAAATTCTATGAAGATTCAGCCGTGTTATTCTAAATTACCCCAAACTTACGTATCATCCACCCCTATAATATTATCAATGAATAAGAAATATATATTTATTAATATAATATTTCTGTGAGTGAAGGATTAAAGTATTTGGTTTGGACAATCAATAATAATGTAACTGATTTTTCGTTAACGATGGCACTTGTTCTTATATTATTATAAACCCTGGTTATGTGAAATCTACCCCTACAAAACTTTTTTTGCCTGACATTCCCTGACTAATATGATTATAGTTTTTTATAGTTTAGCAGGAAATTTTAATGATGATGCATATAACAGAACTGTTTAAAGAATTTTTATTTAGGTTCAGGCATGTACATATTTCCGTTGAAAAATTGCAGAAACATTGCACTTACCCTTATTGATTTTGCATAACAAGGGTTTATTAATATAAAAACAAGTGCCATCATTAACAAAACATCAGTTATATTATTATCGATTGCCCAAACCATACATTTTAATCATTCACTTACAGAGATGTTATATTAATAAATATATTTCTTATTCATTGATTATATTATAGGGGTGGATGAAACGTAATTTAGGTGTTATCTAGAATAACGCTGATGATTATTAATAGAATTTAATAATAAAACAAGATGTTTGCAGCAACAAAGTCCAAAATCTTAAAATACATATATTTCATATGGCGAAGCATTCTAGGGGTAGATTTTCTAAATGATGATACTCTAGAAGGTAAGTGTTTCAACAACTCACGCTAACATTGTAATGCAGCATCAATTAGAACAATTTTGTGTAAAAACAATAACCAAAAAACAATCTTACCCCTTCAAATACCAAAAGACTCAAAAAAGTAGAAGGGGTGATTTCAATCCCCAAATTAGAACGTTCGCCCAGAATTTAGATTTTTTTTTTCATTGTCTAGGACCCTCTTTTCACCTGGAAAGGAACAAAAAAATCGTCGCCGGACACCAACCTAACCCCCCTTGTAAGACGAAGAAGCAACGCTGAATCACCTGATGGAAGTTCACTTCCCGGGTTTTCAGCGAATCCGAATCGACCAAGGTGAGGAAGGCTGGGGCCAAGAGGTGGTGAGGGCCGACTGGAATGTCGCCTCTAAGATCGCTGATTAAAAGAAGGTGAAATGGGTCGTAGGGTCCTTCTGTGCTTTTGAATCACCAGGGGCGGATGGCATTTTTCCAGCGCTTTTACAAAGAGGCATGGATTTGGTCGTTTCTCCTCCGACGAAATTATTTAGGGCCAGTGTAGGTCTTAAAGACGTGCTATCGGCATGGAAGGATGGCAGAGTGGCCTTCATACCCAAACCTGGGAGGGAGGGTTACACTGCTGCAAAAGATTTCCGACCAATCAGCCTAACAACTTTTCTCCTGAAGACGTTGGAGAGGCTGGTCAAAAGATACATTAGGGATGAGGTGCTATTGGCCTCCCTGCTGCATAGAGGGCAGCATGCTCTTCAGGCAGTCTGCTCGGTAGAAACCGCACTTCATGATGTTGTGCAGAATTGAAGGAGCAGTTGGAACAAAAGGGGTATGCTGTGAGCGCTTTCTTGAATATAGAGGGTGCTTTCAGCAATGCTCCTCCAGAAGCAATCTGTAGAGAGGCTATGAGATGTGGCGTGCTGGACCAGATTGTGCGCTGGATAGGAAGCATGCTACGTCGGAGAAGACTTGAAACAGGATGGGGTGAGGGCTTAGTAAGGCGAATAGCTCCGAGGGGATGCCCACAGTGGAGTGACCTGTCGCCCCTCCTGTAGTGTATTGCTGTGGACGGCCTCCTTCGAAGGCTAAATAAGGAGGGGTATTATACTCAGGGATATGCGGATGACTTTGTAATCCTAGTTAGGGGGGCTCATCTGGAGACGCTGATGGGTCTTATGAGGTCGGAGCTGCGCATTGTAGAGCTCTGGTGCGATAGATCAGGGCTCTTGGTAAATCCTCGAAGACCAACCTCGTAATTTTCACGAAAAACTATAAAATTTCAAAAATTGACTCTCCTGTATTTTGCGGTGGGAAGCTGACGTTTCCAGTTTCGGTTAGATATCTGGGAGTAATTCTAGATAGCAAGCTGAACTGGGTAAAGCACCTGGAGACCCAATGCGGGAAGTTTGTCATGACTTTTTGGATGTGCAGGAGATCCTTTGGGTTGACGTGCGGACTAGGGCCCAAATTGCTTGCATGGCTCTACTCTGCTGTCCTAAAACTCAGGCTCCTACATGCGGCCGTGGTGTGGTGGCCACAAGCGAAACTCAATACAATGCAAGACAGACCGCGAAGATTACAAAGGCTAGCATTTAGGGGTTTGACTGGAGCAATGAAGACTATGCCCACAGCGGCGATAGTATTCATGCTATGTCAAGAAACCCTGCATGTTGCTATAACTGCTAGAGCTGTACACGGGATGGACCACCTGGCAAAAGCAAATAGATGGATTTGGGGGACTAGGCATACTAGGCTCCTAAGTGATATGCCAAAGCTTTCCGCATCTGTATCCTGAGCAGTGATCTGTGGAAAGCAAATGGTGAACCGCTCCTTCAACGGGAAAACTTGTAGACAGATGGCTCCAGGGGTGAGGAAGGGTCAGGAGCAGGAATTTATGACAGCAGTAGAGAGAAATGGTCAACATGCTACTGTCTTTCAGGCACAGGTCCTCGCCGTCGTTCGCTGTGCTGAAACACTAATAGAAGGAAACGTTGCTGGCAGACAGATTACGATCTGTTCCGACAGCCACGCGACACTAACTACAATAGGGAAACCAGAAATAACATCAGAACTGGTTTGGGAATGCAATAAGGCATTAAACCAACTTGCAGAAAGAAGTAATGTGGCTCTCATATGGGGCCCTGGTCACACAGGGATCAAAGGCAACGAAAAGGCTGACCAGTTGGCAAAACGTGGCGCATCAAGTTAATACATAGGACCAGAACCGGTACTATGAATACCGTCTTGCTGTATCGGTTTGGCCATTAAAAGCTGGATCTGAAAAAAAACACCGGGAACACTGGGAGCGTAACCAGGGTGGCCGTCAGGCAAAATCCATCCTGGGTTATACCCATAGGATGGACAGAGCCAGGGAAATCCTGGGTTTACCCAAGAAAGATATATGAACAGTGATACAGATCCTAACTGGACACGACCACTTGTACTATCATATGCACAAAATGGGGTATAACCCCACGACAGAGTGCAGAACATGCGGCAGGGATGATGAAACATCCCTGCATGTACTTTTCCAGTGGCCGGCATTAGCTAAGCTCACGCTACAGACCCTCGGGGCCCATTTTATGAGACCAGAGGAAATTACAACACGATCAGTAGTCGACATACTAGGCTTCGGGAAGAGGCCTCGGGTCAACTGCTGAGAGCGAATGAGTAAGGGTGTGGCTCAATAGGCTTTATAGCTTGAGCATCAGAGGAACTCTCCATGGGCTCCTCGCCCGTCCTAAAACTAACTAACTAACTAATACGTTCTCATCCATAAATGATGAGAATGTTAAAAACTACCATTTTGTCATTAAACATTTCATTGCAACTTGGTTCATTTTTCCATTAATTTAATTTGATTCATTTTCAAGGTTATTTTTTATGTTTTAAACCGAAAATACGCATCTTAGTGTAAAGTGGTTTTGAAAAAATTTGTCGATATAATTTAAAACAAAAATTTTGTTACATGAAATTTTATTTTAGCTTTTGTCGTCTTTCAAAAAAAAATAATTGTTTAAATGAAATAGATTTTTATAACAAAAGTTTATAAATTTTTTACGATTAAAAGAAAATCTACTTGTCCTATATCAAAATGATAAATTACAAATTTCTAGATCCTTTTTGATGAACAGCTTTTGTCAATTCATTTTTTGCGTATCTAACGAAATCGTATTTTATTTTAACACCCTTATAAAGTGTCCCAAAGTGCAAACCAACCCGATATTTCTGTCGAAAGTTATCGTGTTCGCAGATGACGACAACGATAAACAATGACAACAAGAGAAACAGATAGACACCGACGAAAAAAATATTTTTTCTGACACAGGGTCTTCAAAACGCTGAATAATTTACACGTGAAAAATAGTTGAAATTTGAAATTTCTGGTTAAAACGTATAAATTTATGTTATAATATCCAATTTTCTAAATTGAGGATTGAATCAATAAACTTGTATCTGTTCAGAATTATATTATTTTGAGCAACTTTAGTTTTAAAGAAATAAAAAATTGAACACTTCAACTTAAAAATTAAAATTAAACAATTAAGATTGTATCGTTTAAAACTTGAATCAAAACCTAATATATTATTTCAAATCGCTTATTTCGCATTTATTGTTACTTGAATTCATATACTTGAATTCTGAGTTTATTAAATTTAAGTTCTTTTCAAATAAAAAATAGTTCCTAGGATAGCAATCGTACGTTTATAGTTTTTTGACTACTGAGGCTTTCAAACAGAAACAGTTCAATGTCTGAGGCTGACCTCAGTAAATTGTTTAATTTTGAACAAATTAAGAATGTTCTTGTACAATTTATTATTTTTTAATTTTTATGACCTAAGCCACAGTTTAATTTTGAAAATCATTAATTAACTTATAATTACAAACGACATTCCCTACAAAAAATGGCCTTTATCAAAATTTTTACTGTCGATTAAAATGTTTATTAAATTCTCATATAAAGTGATGTAGATATGACCGTTTTTTCACTTTTTTTATTGAAAACAATTCTAAATTCAATTTTCGACAGATAAAACTGCAACTGTCGAAAATTTAAGAAAGAAGCAAATTTTGTGTGCAAAACAAGTGCCAAAAATGTTATATTTATATAATTTTACATAAAAATTCATGAATAAACATTTTAATCCATAAAAGAATCCGATTCTGATCATCTCCTTGTAAGTCTTTTTTTGTTTCAATATACTTAGTCAAAATGTAGGTATTAATTTTTGTTGGAGCTGCATTAAAGATATTATTTTGAAATATTATAAGAATGGAAATATTGATAAACAGAAAAATTTAATAAAATAAGACGTGAGTATGACATTTTCATCTTTATTAAAACAATTAGAAGGCAGTAGCGACAAAGCTGAATAGACTAAGTTCCCTCCACCAAGATAATGTTTTTACAAGTCATCTTTCTTCAAGATGAGGAAATTAGAAATATTCACGCACTTGATCGATTTTACCCTGCTCTAGTCCAGTCTGGTGCCTGGGTTCGCTGGAAATATTTGCTTAACTTCTATTTAATTTCAATCACCACCAGCTAATTTTAAAAGCTTTGAATATGTTTAAAGAAGTTTAACATTGATAACGACTTTCTTAAACTCATGGAGAAACCCAAGTTTCTAATATTTCATGAAAAATATTTTAATTTATGGCAAAAGATTGAAAAAATAAATTTAAAAAGCGTCAAGAAGTCGTTTAGATTTTGAAAATCAATTAATTTTTCAAAAGAATCATAATTCGGTATTGG
>CAKNWT010332024.1:0-11979 GCA_932066315.1 Andricus coriarius
CAAAAATTTTCAAAATGTGCTCACTTTTTGAATTTTTATCCAAAATATCTGGTTAACGAACTTGACCTTCATTTTGGGACCCTTAAAAAGTTTATCAAAGGCTCACTCGATTCGACAAATCCTTCAAAAGTTAGCGTGGCTACAACATTCAGGTAACCATACATACAGACATACAGACAGACACCGACAAAATCTTATGATTTTCGGAATCTGTGAGTGCCGAAACGTAAAGATCCGGTGAAAACCAGAGATCGAAAATTTGGACGATTACATTACACTCTCATGAATGAGAATGTAATATTTGAAGAAAGTTTGTAAATATTTTTCAGATTAACAATTTTGATTGTTACATTTTTTTACGTATCTCTTATAGTTTTTCTGGAAAATAAAATATTTTATTTTTCAAACAATTTTTCACGATAAAAACAAAAAAGCTCCCTTACCAAAAAAAAAGTCGGGAGTAAATTTGTAGATATTTTTGAGATAAACAATTTTATTTCTTATCTAAGATTAATGGAATTTGAATGAACTTAAATGGAATTTTTTATGTTATTTTTCACGATTAAAACAAAAAATATGCGTCTTATAAAGAAATGCTTAGAAGTAAATTTGTAGATCTTTTTGAGATGAACAAATTTACTTTTTAACATATTTTTCGTACCTCATATAGTTTTGCTGCAAAGCAGAGTTTTTTATTTTGAATTCAATTTTTCACTGTTAAAATAACAAATATGCGTCGTATCAAAAAATGGTCTGATTTAAATTTGTAGATCTTTTTGAGGTAAACAATGTTTACTTTTTGTTATTTTTCTTCGTATCTCATATAGTTTTGCTGCAAAATGGAATTTTTTATTTTTTAAAATGCATTATCGATTGATAAAACCAAAACCGCTTGTCAAACGTGGCTGGCTAACGAACTCGTCCTTTCTTTTTAGCCCTTAAAAATGTTAACTAAAGGTCAATCCAGTCGACTAAGTCCTGCACAAGTTATCATGTATACAGACTACGACAACAACGACGACAGACAGACACCGAAGCAAAATCTTCTTTTTCTCAATCAGTGAGTCCGAAAATATCGAGATTTGATAAAAACTACGAAAGACAATTTTCACATAGAACCAACACTTTCTCATTCAGATGAGAATGTAAGAAGAAATTATTTAATTGCGCTGGAGACTACATCTAAGGAGAAAGAAATGATCTAAAATTTGCGCTAAAAGCTTTTATTAACAAATTTTGTTTTAAACATAGGAATACTGACAACATAAAAATATTCAGCTAGGTATTAAATGTGGGCGTTCGCATAACGAGGGCCCTTATGGCTGGTTTACAAAGTGGAAATTATAATTCTTTATGGAAATTCCATGTTGCACGTCAGAATTATATTTATTCACAACATTTTCTATTATACTTCGAAAATATAGTAACTCAGTAGCACCGTAAAAGACGTTTTTTTTTATTTTAACTCTAGCATTCGAAAAAATTCGTTTTAATTTTTTGAGATCTATTGATCTTGATCAAATCTGGAAAAACGTTCCTCCTTATCTAACAAATGAAGATTTCTCGTCTTTGTCAGAGAAGTGTTAGATGGTTTTATATTTTCATTAAAGTCTCTGTTTGCGTTATTTTCTCTTCTCCTGTAGTCTGTCATTACACGAGTTTAATTTTTTTCATGAACATCGGATTCTTCAACTGTTAGGTAAAAATATTAATTTTTGGAATAAATGTGACAACCATTTTTTGTATAAGATATCAATAATAAATTGTATTGATATTATGTGAGGTATGTCAAAATTCGCAAGCTCGCAAACTCAGTGACTTTAATCAAGTTCTCAGTAAATTGAATTATATAACTCATTTGCTCGCACCACCGAAACAGCTGACAAAATATAACCAGAAGCTATAAAAATGAGGACATCTCAAGTACGTCCACAGACGTCCACTAAAATGCGTGCGAGCAGTTTTTCCAGTCCTAAAGTCTGAATTAAAATTCTTTACGAATTTCCCGTTTTCCAAATCTTAATAATTAAACTTATAATTCTTTACGGAAATTCTCTGTTCCAAGTCACAATTACATTTATTTCCAAAAATTCCCTGTTCCACGTCAGGAAAGTTTTAAATTCTGGAAAATTTTTATTGGTAAAAAAAGTGTTTTCATCTTGACAGCTGTCAAGTACAATAAATACAATTAGGCCATATCACTATAATTCAAGATATATTATTCAGTATAATCGTAAAATTTCGTTGATACATTGTTAGAAAAGGCACAGAATTTATTTTTATTTTACCGTCTGATCAATTCCGAAACTTGATTCAGCAGCAGCAGATTCAACCACTGGAATGGAAGCTCCATCAGGAGAAGACAAACTTGGTTGATCACTAATTCCTTGATCCTGCGAAATGTATAATAAGTTAATTTTTAATTTTAAATTGGCATTTCACAAACTGATATATTTATCATACTCAGATACTGTTTGAATTACAATACTCTTTAGAGTTCATTCACGCAGATTCAACTAATGGGATAGAAGCTTCACCAGCAGAAGATAGACTTAGTTGATCACAAATTCTTTGGGTCTCCGAAAAGGATATTAATTACATTTTTGATTAAAAATTTTCATTTTATAGACGTGTAGATTTATTATACATATATTGTTTTGAGTGCATTATTCTTTTAAATTCATTCACAAACACATAATTTTTTTTTATCTTGAGATTTGATCCATTAGATTCAACACAAACCGATCTACCAGCAGAAGATAGACTTGGTTTATTAGAGATTCTTTGATCCTGCGAAATAAATATTAATTTATTCAAATTGAATACATTTGAGAGTGAAGATTTTACCGGAAATGATATGGAATTGCTTAAATCACAAAATGACTGAAAACCAAATATCCAAATGGAGATTTTTCGTACTACTTTGAAAGTTATAATCTCTTTTTTATGTCAGTTATCTTGTGATAATATTGCCTTTTAATAATATTCTGTGCTGATAATTGAGGTAGCATGAAGCCTTTACGAGAAATTTAATTTTCGATTCAGAAACTTTGAAAATTGCATCACAGTAAAAATAATTTGTAGAAAAGAATATCAATAATCAATTAAAATAAATGGAGGCTTTTCAGAAGTATTTTAATCAGTGTAGTAATTTTAGTGTAGACAAATATTTTTACCTCCTGATTTTCTGCAAAATTTAAATCATTAGAAGATGAACATGTAATAATTGAATCCACACTAAGAACAGGATCACTTTCAACATTAAGTACAAACTGTTCTTATTAAACATGATAATAATAGCAGCATTAATTAATTTTCTTTTCCTCACTGGTGAACTCTGAAATAATGTTGGAATTGCATCTTTCTTGAGCTTCCTTTCATTATTAATGGTTTCCCACATATCAGCTGTGAAATGTACCTGCAATTAAAGTTGTTGCAAATAAAGTTTTGCTTTTATATTATTTTACTTTGATAAATAAAAGAGTGTTTATACCTTACAAGCACATGATTTCTCAGTTGCTTCCGAATCTGCTCGATTGATATTCTTAATCCACAATTCTCGAAGTTTGGGATCTCGTGGAATTTGTTTCAGGGAAAACCCGTTTTTAGATAAATTATTGCAGTATGAAATACAGCAATTTATTATTTTTGCAAAACACTCCACATCATATCTTATCCAATCTCTCTATTCCAATCCAAACTATACTTCATCCTATCCCATCTGATTCCACCCCACTCCATCCCATTCCATCCAATCCTATCACATTCCATCCTACCTCACTCCATTCCATTTCTGCTGTTAGATTGGAAAGGCAAATTATAGAAGAATTCAAAATGATGAACTACAAATTCTATATCTATTTATTTTTATTTTATTACTCACATGCATCTTTTGGACATATACATTCAGAAAACATAACCTTACTAACTATCCCCTACCGTCTGCAGACGGATTTTTATTAGAAGTGCTCGCATTTGCCTGCAATTTTGGCAAGGGAGAGAAAAACTGGAAAAAACCTCTCGCGAGTACACCCACTCACCGAAATTCTAGTTTGGATGTCGACATTCCATATCATCGAGTGTCAACTCCCATCCGCAATATAAAATTGTTTATTTATTAAAAGAATAGTATTGAATTTCACTCAAGTAGATATTAATTTTCTGAACAGAAAAAAAAACAATCCGAGTTACTTCAATCCGGGACATCTTAAAGAAGTCCTTAAAATATGCGTATATGTCCTGTTACGACCTGAAGACGTCTGGCAAAAAAAGTCTATCGGATATACTCAGGACTTCTGGGACTTGACTAACCACTATTGTTACTCAAGTGCTCACTATTGGGACTTAAATGCCCAATATTAGCACCTGATCGAAATCTGTTGTCTGTTGCCTGTTGTCTGTTGGTCTGTCGCCTGTTGTCATAAAAACTGCCACAACGAAGGTTTTCGAAGGAAACGCGTCTGTGGTACGGATGATTCTCCCCCGCATTTACTGATACAACCTCGAAGATGTGATCATTATCTTGTAATCGCAATTTAATTTTCGTGCGATTTGTTTGGCTTTCGACGAATGGTCTCAAAATAGGTTTCATTAGTTCACCCAAGGCTAATCCGAGGACGAACTCGTGCGCGTTATCTAATACCACAGACTCCGAGCCCTCTATCATTAGGTTGACATGAGGTGAATTTGGCTCAGGTTCGTAAAATTGACTTGGAATCTCGATATCAGGAATGAACCCGAAGCAAGTTGAGAGACCTCTAAGCATTGGCATCATTGATTCTGCAAAGAGAAATTATAAGTAATTAATTTATTATTGTTTGAACTGGTCAATTATCTGTAATAATCTGTAACTTCATTCACTTATTCATTCTGTATATACTCTGTTCAGCGAGAGAACACTCAATGGAAAAGACGAATTTTGGTCCAGCTTGAACTGGACGAATTAGAATCACTTCAAATGATATGTGAAAATTTTAAAAAATTTTAGAAATAATTTCAAAGTTGACAAGGTTTCAAGAAATTTGAAACAATGTAGATTTTCGAACATTTCGAATATGATTTCGATATGAAATGAAGGGAGCATTGATTTAAAAAAATGCTTTTATTTAAAATTATTTTTGTAGAATGACAAGAGACTTCTGCACAAGGATTTTTTCTTTCATTGCAGGAAAATAGATTTTTGTTGATACAACTTTTCTCTCCGCCGAGATTTTAATTTTTAAATATGCTATTTGGATGGAGGTGACAAAGCCCTTTTCAATTTACACAATATACTTGAAAAATGTTATTTAGCGAACTATGTCAAAATTTACTGATACATTTATACTTGGTCTCATTTTTTGCATCGTAAATGTTTTTGGTGAGATTCCACTTCTCTTGTAGTAACAAATTTTTTGAAAAATCAAATAATCGTTTCAAGTTAATAACAATATTTAATAATAAATACACGTTTCTCCTGATTTTCATCTGGGATAACGTAAAACTATTTTTCGATTCAAAATAAAATCTTTGCCTGGGCCGTGTTTGAAAAATGTAATTTAAAAAATCTGCCAGCTTTCTATTTCTTTCACTCCCATCTATTGGACGAATATTGAAACGTGACTGAACTCTTGCTCTTTCTTGGTTAGGTCGGAAACTTTTCCATCTATCCACGTATAGTGCGTTGTTTGGTTCGAAATTTTCATTTTCGTTTGTCTCTTTGAATTTTTTAAATGCTATGACTGGGGTAATTTTTTTTATCGAAAAAAGTCATGAGGATAAATTGTTTATCTTTCTTAATACTGTGGAAAGCCATACATAGAAGTTTGAAATCTTACAAAAAAGGCGGTCTCAAAATTTTTTTAAATGCTCTACCTTTTTGAATTTTTATCCCAAATTGCCGAATTTGGAAATTCGGTCACTGATGACGAGACATTAAAAGAACGGTTAACAAACGTGAGAAGTCTTTTTTTTAATATCAAGAATTTTCGAATTTTGTATCTTGACTTGAACTTGTATTTATATTTCGGAAACCGTGAAGATTTTTTTAATTTTCTTGACTTACTCATGTGATATTTCCTCTTCTAAAAGTCGGACATTTTTCGTGCATTGTAGATAATTTTTGACAATAACTCGTTTTAAAAAGGGCTTTATTATTATTAATATATAAAATTATACTTACCACCAGGTTGGGGAAAAATCGTCACGATGAAAAATATAGAACCAATAAGTGTCTTCATTTTCTTGAAGTAAATGAAACTAACTGATGATTATTCATAAAAATGTTTTACATTACGTCATACTAGTAGCTATCTCAATTGGCCTTCTACACAAAGAAGCTCTTTTCCTGGTTTGCAAAGTCATGAGGTGAAGATTTCGTTTATTTAAAGATTTAAAAAATCAAGTAAAAGATTGTGAAACATTTTTAACTTTATTGAAGCAATAAAGGAAAAATATTGTAATCATCTAAATGGGTTAAGACACATGACTTTGGCACATTGTGCAACATTTACAATTTTCGTGAAACTATAAGGAGAGACTATTCAATATTTAATACATAATAATTCCTTCACAGCAATAGGATACACACCGGGATATCTCATTCGATCCCATTTATCTCCCAGTTTGTCCTGGTTGTCCCTCGCAAAGCAGTTCAAGTGGGAAGCACGCACTTTTGCGTAGCGCATAATGCGCATAACGCAGTTTTATAACCAGACATACGAAGACGTTATTCAACAGAAAATCATTTACTTTTATAAATATTAGATTAACTGTCCACGAAAAACACAGTTTTCAAGCTTCTCATGTCAACACTAGACAGTTGAAGGTTACAAAAATGTGCGATCGAATTCGAAATGATGGTTTCGAGATCTCTATTTCTATCGTATAAGATAGACAGAGAAAATCCGATTGTGTTCCAATGACAGGCCTTATTTTTTGTTCCGAAATGATCATGCTCTCTCTCTCAATACTTCTCTAATACTTCTTCTTCTTTGTTGTCTTTATCGATTCGAAGAGCCAATTGGGCAGCTACGACAGTGCCACCAACAATTCCATCCAATTCCATCACATCCCATCCTACCTCACTCCATTCCAATTCATCTATGCTATTAGGACGGATAGGAAAATTATAAAAGAATTCAAAATGATGAACTACAAATTTCATGTTTTGGTATTTTATTACTCACATGTATCTTTTGGACATATACGTTTAGAAAAAATAACCTTACTGACTATCCCCTTCCGTCTGCAGACGGATTTTTATTAGAAGTACTCGCATTTGCTTGCAATTTTGGCAAGGGAGAGGAAAACTGCAGAAAACCTTTCCCGAGTACACCCACTCACCGAAATTCGAGTTTGGATGTAGACATTCCATATCATCGAGGGTCAACTCCCCTCCTCGATATAAAATTGTTTTTTTTTTTATTAAAAGAACAGTATTGAATTTCATTAAAGTACATAATAATTAAAAAAAAGCCAAAACAATCAGAGCTACCTCAATCCGGGACATCATTAAGAAGTCCTTAAAATATATCTATTTGTCCTGTGACTTGTCTTCAAGACAAACAACAGTCTATCGGGTATACTTAGGACTTCTGGGACATGACTAACCACTATTGGGAATTAAGTGCTCACTTTCGGGACTCAAGTGCCCACTATTGGGACTCTGCCCACCATTGGAACTCAGTTTCCCTTCATTGGGACTCAAGTGCCCACTATTGGGACTCAAATTCCCACTAGTGGGATTCAAGTGCACAATATTGGCACCTGATCTCGGCCTGTTGTCTGCTGTATGTTGTCTGTTGATCTGTTGCCTGTTGATATGTTGCCTGTTGTCATAAAAACTGCCACAACGAATGTTTTCGAACGGAACGCGACAGTGGTACGGATGAGTCTCCCCCGCCGGTACTAATATAACCTCGGAGATATGATCATTATCTTGTAAGTGCAATTTAATTCTCGTGCGATTGGTTTAGCTTACGACGAATGGTCTCAAAGTAGGTTGTGTTAGTGTCCCCGGGTTTAATCCAAAGACGAACTCGTGAGCGTCATCTAATACCACAGACTGCGGGCCCTCTATCATCAGGTTTATATGACGTGAGTTTGGCCCAGGTTCGTAAAATTGACTTGGAATCTCAATATCAGGAAAGAACCCGAAGCAAGTTGTAAGAGCATTAAGCATTGTCATCATTGATTCTGCAAAGAGAAATTATAAGTAGTAAATTATTTATTATTTAAACTGTTCAATTATTTATCTTTAATAGTGCTACTCTAATTCTGATTGGTGCCGCTGTATCGGAACTGAAGTCGGGGCCAAATGTCGAGACCCCTCACTTCTTTTGATTGCAACTCGCTCAAAAAAATCTCTGAATTATTTAATAAAAAGTATCTGAAACATTAACCAACAAAAAGCATCTAAAAACCCATGGGTTTTTGGCCTTCATAGGAAGCCGTTCAATAGCTCCAAGTGTGCCGTTTTGTGATGCGAGTGAAGTGCAATAATTAAATTTATGATAAAATCTTCGTTGCCCAAAAAATATAATTTTGAATATCTGTGACTTTAATCAGTGTTACGCGTGGGTGACCCCTAGCGGACTGAATGAACGGAACGGATACGCTACAGCGTATCCCTATAGTATCCACATCGTATCCTCTCCGTATCATGCAAGAAAAACTCATTAAAAAGGGAAGATGAAGATTTAACTTGTTGGAATTCGGATTCTGCGTGAAATTTTGCGTTAGAAGGTCACGGAGTAATTGCAATAGTTTTTCTTGCAACGATAAAAACTTAAAAAAAAATAATACTTATCGACAACGTGCACTGAAGGCGACTTCAAGCGCATCCATAATCGTTTAAGGAGTACTGCTTAAACGATGATGGATGCTTGATTATGGACGCTTGAAGTCGCCTTCAGCCCACGTTGTCGATAGGTATTATATTTTTTTTAAAGTTTTTATCGTTGCAAGAAAAACTATTGCTTTTGTTGACAATGGTAACTCTGTTATCACATCTAGTCAGGCGAGTTGGCTTGCTTCTGGAGTTATTGTTGTCATACCGAAAGGGTACTTTTCCCACCACTTGTCCCGCTGTTCCGCCCGCGTGCCAATACTGATTAATGTCAGAAATATTAAAAATGATATTCCTTGCGTAACAATGGTTTTATCATAAATTTGATTATTGCACTGCACTCGCATCACGAAACTGCACAGTTGGAGCTGTAAATAAATCCCCGTAAAAAGTAAATTATAGAATATTTCAGGATTTTGAAAAATGTATTGCATTAAACTATTGAAAAATATTGTGGCATAAAAGTGATTATATCGTTGAATTCGGAAGACTTTAAGTCTCAAGATTCCTTTGATTAAACAATTCAGATATTTCTTTAAATTGTTACTTAAAGTATAATATACATATATACATTAAAAATTTGTCATAAGAAAAACCGCAGGATTTCGCTGGGAGCAGCTGCTAATGTGAAAAATTTCACCCGCTCCCAGCGAAATCGGGGTATAATTTCAGATGTAACCACGTCTCATGACTGTGAGATAGGTGGTTAGTAAAATGCCTCTTGATACGTTTTTCGCCTCCTCGGTAGTGATAGGTGGGCATTCCTCCTCAGGTGTTATGAGGGTACTGCACAGCTCCTTGAATCTATTTATATTCTTCGAGTGTTCTTTCAGTGGATGCTGGACTTCGTAGACTTCTCTCCAAAATGCATCGACCTCCTCTGGCGTGGGCGGGTGGTCGACAGTAACTGGAGGGTCTTGGCCTGATGGTCAGTAGCTTTGACTTGTTGAGTGTGTGATGACAGATCCGCAGTTCGCGCGCGAATTTTCGAACGTTGGCAGTGAAAGTGCTGCCAGATGTTATGAAGTCAATCACACACTGAATGCGGGACGCGTACTATCTTGCCCACCCTATCTTTGTGGTGATTTGATGCATTCGTCTTTTGGTCTTATGATCAATCGTTAGTTTTGTTTTGCGGTTTGCATCTGTCAAAGCTCTCGCTGCATTATACACACTAAAATTGATAGTCCAGCGGTCGGGTTCTTCGGAAAAATCTCCACGAAGCTCGTCATCCAGTTCAGTCAGATCTTTGGGCTTAAGAGAAACCTGAATGTTGATGTTTCTCCGGGTCCTGAAGCATCGCTCTTCCTCTATTGGATGCCTGCTCGCGGTTGGTCTCAGCGTTGCCTCCCTTTCTCTGTTGCCGACTTCTTCTGGCTGTGGTTGAGTAGGCGCTCCGCTTATATAACCCCTTTTTTGGAGTTCCTCGGCACGGTTTCGCTGACGTTTATACGAAAAATGCGAGAGTTCTGGGTGCTTCTCGCACCACACAGTATGCAGTCGCGCCATGTAACCTTTCCGTTCAGGGGCCATACTGGTATCATAGCACTCCAGCAGGTCGTCCTTGAGTCGATCCGTCCACTTAAAAGTAACCAGATTCTGCATTGTTGTCCGACCCATTGTCGGGAGCCGTGCGCATTCGATTGTTTTGAACCGCACTTATTACAACTATGTTTGGTGTTGTCATTGTTGTTTCCACGAGCAGCTAGGGAAAAGGGTTCGTACATCCTTGTAGAGCCCCGCATGCAAGGATAAGGCTGCATACTCTGAGAGGTCGCCCGGTATTCCAGATTCACCGCTATAAAGGATGGACGAACCCTTTCCCTATTTGCTTGTGGGAACAACAATGAAACCCCCAAAACACCAAAAAGTTTCAGATGCGGTTCAAAACTGTCAAACGCGCAGAGCACCCGACAATCCGTCGGCAAACAATGCCGATTATCCTAGAATTCGGGGTGCTGAACATAATTTAGATGCAAACGCGACGACGAACCGGCGAAACGCCCACATTAAGTGGACAAGTCACCTCAAGGATGGTTTGCTGGACTGCTAAGATACCAGGTCACTCTGTGGTGCCAGAAACAGTCAGAGTTTCAGAATCTTTCGATTCAATCATTGCGAAATCAACGTGCTTGTCTCTGGGAAAATGGATATGTACGCGGAGCCTTTCCCCAAACGCTGGTTGAACAAGCTGCAGATGAAGATGAGGCAGCGACATTGAGACCGACATTGAGACATTGAGACCGACATTGACCGAGCAGGCACCTTCTGAGAGATGATCGCGATGTCAGGACAAGGAGGAACATTAACATGCAGGTTCCTCCTAAGCCCCAAGATCTGGTTGAAATGGATGCCTCCCTTCGTGAAAATATCTCGCCGGAGTTCGACTTCTGGACCATCAATTGCTCAGTTTATGGTGCTGCTAGAGCTTTGGCTGATACAAATCGAAGGCTAAAACCGACGATGAGTCAAAAGACCAAAAGACGCTTGCATAAACTGATCAAGAAGATTGGATGGGCAAGACAGAATGCGCCCCGTGTTCAGTGTGTGATTGACTATGTATCTGGTAGAACGTTCAAGGAAAGGGTTCGAAAGTTCGCCCAAGAACTGAGGATCTTGAATCACACACTAAACGAGTCAAAGCTGCTGACAATCAGGCAGCATATTGTTGACAAAATACAGTTGTTATCTGACGCAAGGAGGAGAATACAGAAGAGGGAGATACGGATCAGGGAGAATCAAAAGTTTCTCGCTGACCCATTTTGCCTGTTCAATGATCACCCTGTTTCTGTTAAAAATCCACCCAAGACCAACGAGGAAGAGATTTTTTGGAGAGAATTAAACAAGATCCCGAAAACACTGGATTTGAAAGAAGATACTGACAATATCATCCGCTTCAAGGAGTTTTGCCACAACCTCATGACATTTGAGTAGGAATGTCCATCAATCACTGCCGAAGAGGATCATTCCGCAGTGGCTGGTGTTAGGACGCACTACACTCCTACCGTTTAGGTATTTGCCAATTCAGTAGTGGAATGAAACTAATTGCTTGATCCAAATAAATAAATTTACTTAGGACTGTATATAATAATTAAAAAATAAAGCTATCAAAATGGAAAATGTGAAAAGAGAAAAGTTTAAAAAAATAACGT
>CAKNWT010332025.1:1087-17627 GCA_932066315.1 Andricus coriarius
TGTATATGTTTTCAGTACTCGTCCAAAAAGCCCCTCTTCTCCCCCTTATGCATAATATACTATTTCACTCAAGTAATCCGAGACTCATTAATATGACTTAATTTAAATGCAAGAAATACGTGCCTCGGTCGAACATTGACAGGAACGTGCCTTGGTCAAACATTGACAGTCGTTTTCTAAAAAATTTCGTGACTTGACCGAAGTGTCAATCGTATATAAATCCCTGCGATACCCTTGTCAATCGTTTTTAACGTTCAAGCAGTCTTACTGTCCACGTCATTTACGAATCGCTTTGATTAGGCCGCGAGCTTTTACCTCACCGTGAAATATCCCTGAACGGACAACCGCTTTGATAAAGTCTCGAGGTTTTATCTCACTGTGAAATAGTAACGTGGAACAAAACATCGAACATAAGTCCCTTCGGCTGAAACTTTCGGTCGTCGTAAAGTTCTTTCTAAATAAAATCCGCAGTGTTAACGTTCGTGAAAGAGACTCATTCTTGATTTTACATCCAAAGTAAACATCAAAAAAACATCCGGTAGAGTTCCGTCGCTGCTCTGCGATAAACACGGAGATCCAAACGACAAGTGAATCCTCTCTCGCCCTTTCTTGCTAGAAATGTAAACGTAAGTTTCTTTTATTGTGACTGTCAAATATTCATCTGTTCTTATCTTTAATAAATCTCTCAAACTTTATTTACATTAATTTATTTAAACACTGCAAGCTAACACAGTTCCCATAGAACTGACACGTGACACACAAACCCGCAATAAATAATTGGTCAGGTCTTACCACAGATGATTCGACGGAAGTTTTCAGATTGTCACTTCCATTTAAATTCAGTGTTTTATTAACAATTTAACTTCAGTGTAGTTTCAACACTCGAGAGTATAAGTCCTTCTTAGGTACGTTGCACGGTCAGCTTCGGGGCAAGGCAAAGTTCGAAGTGCATGATAGGCGTTGGTATACTTCGCGTGCTCGCAAGCTCTGCCATCGTTAATAAACCTACGAAACATCCTGAATTAACCTTGCATGTACTCGCTGCAGCAGAATTGTACAAGTGAAGAGTTTAAATCAACGTCATCGAAGATCATCAGTCAAGGATCGCGTTTAGTACCATTCCGCGAACTAACAATAATTCAAAACAAGTCAAACATTTAATTAGATACTAGATTTTCACTCAATAATTGCAAACTTCCCTTTATTTCAAAATTTTTAAATTTTAGCGAAAACAAATTTCAATCCATTGTGAGTTTTCTTCTTTCACGGATTGATCACCCGTATTCACAGTATACCTATAACTAGCCTCAGCATATTACCCCTTTTATATCATTTTGCGTTTTTGTCAAACGCGCTTCAGGCCATACGATTCATTGAATTATTATCATAATAGTTTAATCCATTCAGTGATAGCTTGAGCTATATCTGCAGAAATATTCATAAAATACGGACACAATTTTCAATTCACTTTTGAAACAGAAATCAAATTTTCGGACAACATTTAAAAACTGTATAACAGACATTGAATCCAATCTAAGTTCCCTCTCACGGATTGATCACCCTTAAATAGAGCTCTTATAATGGCTTCATTCATTATAATTTATTCAACTTTTAATAACTGTTAAAAGTGAATGTCCGACTGCATATCCCTATGAGGCTTATGATCAAAAACCAAACAGAATTTCCGACATACAAGAATTTTCAGATTTTCCGTATAATCATATTCCTCCATACGAGCATCCGCATGCATTCAACCCTTACCCTTATTCACACAAAATTTAATTTAGATTCTCCAACCGTGGAGTTTTCTTCCCCTAGTTTCAATAAAACAAAAGTTTCCTTTTTAATCGATACAGGAGCCGATATTAATATTATAAAATTAAATTCGTTAAGCCGTATTCAGACGAGCGGTTCCCGGTTCCGATTGGAACCGTCGACCAATCAACGGGCAGCAGGATCCGGTCCCGGTTCGGGTTGCGCGTTTAGGTTTCTCTCTATTTTCAGCCGCGGCGATTTCGACCGGGCCACAGTCGTCGCTGATCGTAGCTAATCACAGCGGTCGATAAAGTCACGTGACTCTTCAGCTGCTGTCGCTGCCTTGAGCAATCTTGGGTGAATGCATGAACCGGACCGTAAATCGTAACCGTAATCGGAACCGGGAACTGTTAGTCTGAATACGGCTTTAGACGAGGAATTATTAGTAAACGAATATGAATCTATAGACATAACAGAATTGACCTAAGGTAGAATTTCCACTATAGGCACAATAAAACTACCCATAGAAAAATCCATGGTAGTTTTTCACGTTGTCTCCCAGATTTTCCTTAGATTACAGATGAAATTCTAGGAAGATAATACCTCCGACAGGAAAAGATAAAAATTTAATTTTGGCATAATCATATAGTTAGTCATTTGAACCCTTTGCAGCCTATTCCTTTTATCAATAATGAGTCAAAAGTTGCACAGGATCAGATAAATAATTATAAAGGAACGGGATCAACACAAAAATTTAATATAAAAACCGTCGAGGAACTTGAACTAGATAATGAAATGGAATTCGATCAAAGCATAAACTCATTTATAAACCGGGCTAAAAACGAATTAAAGGAACTCGAAACTTAAGGAGTTAGAAATGAAGAAACTAGTGAAGAAAATAAATATGAAGATGCCCCAGAAAAAGTAGAATCTGCCTCAAACACTCTAAAATATCCTTCAACCGACAATCTAGTTTCAATAAAACAAAAGGGTGATGAATGACCACAAGCTATATTAACCCCATTACAAAAATAAACCTGAACTATAGCTAAGCCAGGGACCTTATGACCTGTAATAAATTACGAACTCCGATGTATGCCTCCGTTGCAAGCAGAGCGCGAGCTGAGTGCCAGGCGTAACTGCTTTGACAAGTTGCGAGGTGAGAATTTAAGGATAAGATTACCCATTCTACCAGGAACACGATTCCAAAACACTTATAACGAAAAGGCTACAAACGTAGTACCATCAACATTCTTACCAATCTATTAAAACCTATTTCTTTTGTACATACGGAACAAGACCAATGTTTGCCCAAGGAAATGTGCTATTGGTAACAAGTATCTACTCCTATATCTCTATACCTTATAACCAGATTTTCCAAGTTTCTCGTGTGCGCAACGGCTAACCACGTCCTGGCCGGGGATGGCCCAGGATTGGAAAACCCAGCTATATGAAATGACTGCCACTTACCTTTCAGCTACGACAAAAATCACCAGATATATATATAATTAAAAAATAAGGTTAAACAACCACCGCAGGGTCTCACTGGGAGCAACTGCCATCTAAAAATGACACCGGCTCCCAGTAGGACCACGGAAAATCCCATTCATGGCCACGTCTCACAACCGTGAGATGGGTGGTCACAGGACACGATGAAATCAAAACGACAGGCCGGCGAAACCCTCGTGTGTTTTGAGGACACGAAGCGACCCAAGGCTGACCGCTTTCTGCATCCATTTCGCAAGTGCCTTGGCATATTTTTGGCACGCGGGTATGGCTTCAAGGTTACGAACCAGTGATAGCTTCGCACCTCCAAGAGCACCTATCACAAGGACAATTACTTGTACCGAATATTTTGGGTACAGCTTTTGCAGCTCCCTTTTAAGGTCTTGATACCTCTCCTCCTTTTCTTTCTCCTTGGCAGTGATGTTGTATTCAGACGGTGCCGAGAATTCGATCACGAATATAGTTCGTTTCTCGAAGTCTTGGAGAACAATGTCAGGCCTCGAGTATGCAACGGAAACTGCTGTCCGAAAATCGTAGTTCCAGAAAATTTGGCACTTCTCATTTTGGACAATTGACTTTATCTCCCTCGGAGCGTTCGGCAGGGCAGGGTCGCGGCCAACACCGTAAGAGCGACAAAGATGGTAATAAAGGACTCTTAGGGCAGCATTATGTCTGTAGATGTACGTCGTTCCTGCGTGGGTGGGACACCCCGATAGTATGTGTTCCAGGTACTCAGCGTGTGCATGACACGCTCTGCACCTATCGCTGGGAACTTCTTGACACAAAATGCGGTCACGGTATGCTAAGGTGGAAATAACACCGTCCTGGCATGCGAAAATAAAACCCTCTGTACCTGAATTAAGGCCTGATGATCTGAGGAAAGCAAAAGTTTGCTCCTTCGACAAGGACTGTTTTCTACATTTCTGTGAAAATTTCCGTGCATTTTCTTGCCGAGCAGCTCTTGATGGAATTTTTGAACTTCTGCCTTCTTCACCTCTGCTTTCAGAAGTGAAGCATCTAGATGGAGTAATGCACTTTCTTCACTTCTGATGTTAAAATGCAGGCCAAGGGTCTCGGCCGCTTGCTCCGCGGCTTTGTAAAGGAACGCTCCTTCACCAATCATCTCGTGGTTCCTGACCATTTTTAGGAGAGGATCTCTGCCATTGGCTACGATATAAGCTGTACTTAGGACGATACGGTTAGGAAGACACCGGAGCTTCAGAAGTCCGCGTCCGCCTTGATGCCATGAAATGTATAATCGAGCACCTGACGAATTTATATGCAAGCTTTTATGCGTAGGCGCAAAACGGTACATGCTGAGAGTAAAACGACTAGCATACAAGCGAGACTACCTTGTAGCCACCGAGCGAGGTCTTCCTTCGCTTGGCTCATCTTTTTAAATTCACCCTAATTTTCTGGTACTTCAATCGTACAAAGGATCCCCGATTGCCGCGGAACGTTAGGCCACACCGCCGTCAAACCAAGAGTTCCTCGTGTCGCGTGCTTTTGGCTGATTCCTGCCGTTCCCTTCCTTTCGACCTGTACTTCCTTCGTGTCGAAGCCGTCGATTGGTTGGTTGCAGCAGAAAAGGCTGGTTTAGTCGATTCCGACCAATGGGTGCCTATGAGTGCCTTCGTATTATTGCTGCTCACCTATTGGGTCCGTTGGCCGGGCTGGTCGTCCTCCCATTGGCCCTCGCTCTGTCTCAAATATGGCCGTTTTCTGGGACTTAGCAGCGCAGGGTCGTCCAGCCACGGCGTGTTACAAGGCTGGCCGTGTCCGTTACGTACTGCATTCTACACTGCTAGTGGAGCTTAACAGTGCGAGCATTATGGGTCACACGCGTGCGGATAAGGCCGCATTACGTGAGTTCATATCACCACGCATATGTGTCTTCCATGTGGTCGCATATGTCTCGCACGGAGTGCGAGTCGCACGTATACGGGTTAAATGCGAGCATGTAGTGCGAGTAAAATGATTTTCACAATACGTTGCAGAAATGAAAATGATAAATCGATAAATACCATTTGAACTTGGCACTGAATCATAAATAATAACAACAATATGATTTTTCGAGCCAAATTCAAATGGTCTTTATTACACAGTTTTCATTCTCATGTCCTGGTGTGAACAATAGAATTAAGGTTATATTATAATTTTTTTATTTACTCACCACAGAAATAAAGCGAACAGGGTGTGGAATAATATCACTGGAATTTTTGCTATCAATTACTTTTTTGAAATTCTCCAGAAATACCCTTTGGTATCGCGTACTAAGAAAACTTATAAAGCATAACTACAGCACAATTTAAAATCAAGAAACCGCGACGTTACCCACCATCAGTAGAGTGCCAGGTTGGTGAGGGGTTCGGCCCGTTGGCCACCCGCTCATACTGAGGTTAAATCAACATAGCGTCCGTGGCTGGAGGGAAAATTTTAAAAAAACTATTTAATAAAATAATAAAATCCATCATTTTTTTCATATTGACTTTAATATTTTATTAAATAGATATTAAAAAATAAACACTGCCCTATAAAATCTGCCCTATGCATCATTAGTATGAACAGTTTTACCCGATAAAAATATTTTTAATTTGTTTATTTATACTGTTAATTTACTACTAAAAAATTCCGCAGGACGTGAGACTCACCGCGTGCCAGTAAAGTGCGACGCATACACGTCGCACACCATGCTCATCACAAAGTGCGAGGCATATGCCTCGCACGTACGTGCCCCACACAAAATGCGACGCATATGCCTCGCACCCTGCACGCACCACGTGCCTCGCATGCCGTGCGAGTAACGTGCCCCGCACGTTTGCTATCTGGGTACACATCTAACTTCCTATGATGATGGCACCTTCTCATCGGGGATGCTCCTCACACGAAATTTAATCCTTTCGTGATAAGATCTCACCGGCCAGGGAATGCCTACAACACGATAAGAACATGGCAATTAAAATCCATCCCGGTAAGAAGGCTTGAATAGAATAGGTTTGAAAATTTCAATTCATTTTAATACCTGATTTTCCCTTCGTTCACTTGAACCAGAAACAGTAATTAGAAAAAAGCAACTGGTATACGTTTCAATACAGTTTGAAATATATAATTGTCTACCTATCTAATACCAAAAGCAGTAAAAGGACAAGGTAAAATTCAAAAATTAATTAAAAGAAATTAATTAAATAATTATTTAATTAATTATTCAAGTTAACTAATGTTTTCAGAATAAATAAATTCTTTTTGGTATCTCGGTATCACAAATCGTATCTCCTTCAATTCAGTAATACCATTTCGAATTGAGGATAATACGTTTCATATAAAATCAATTCAGATTTCTTGAATTGAAGTCACACCATCTCTCCGCAATGTAAACTTGAATTCACTGTAATAGACCCTTTCTAACTTGAATTCAAAAACCGGTAATTCAGAAAATTCAATGTACACATTTCGCGAATGAATTAAGCTGAATTGAACACACTTCACATCTAACCTTCTTTTTGGAATAGGAAAGAGAGTCATTAACACTATGTGAAGAGACGGGAATCACATTTCTGAGCCACTTATTACTTTCTTGAACATTGAAGCCTGAAGCAGTGATGCTAAAAAAACCGCGACTTTTTAAACTGCGCGAGCGTTGCGTTGGAAGGAGAAAGCCACGTTATTGGCCGTAATACGCGCGCTTATTTTAAATGCTTGAAATTCAATTTTATTTTTAAGTCGAAAAATTATAATAATTTATGTTAATATGGTTGATATATGTGACTGCAATATCTATAAGATCCATGATAATACAGTATTTTATTATTATAACTATGGAAAATGTAATGTACTTATTATCCGATTAAAATATGAAAATTTGTCTAAAAATAGTCAATAACATTTTTTTAATGTTAAAAAAAATCTTATTTCGACTAACGGTATGTATAATATGTATTTAAATTACAGCTAAAAAGTTCTTTTTCGAATTTTTATTATAATTTTTTTTCGAAATCTTCTCCTCCTGATCCGTGATCTTCTTAGTTGATTAGAAGCTATCAGTTACGCTATAATCAACTCTGTGTCAAATAGGGTCAAAAATATTTTTTTCAATTAGACCCTTACCCCCCCCCCCCCCGTCAAAAAATCTTGAATTCAAATAATATTAAAGATGAAGAATAAACTCTAATATTCTTCCCTAAAGTGAAAAATAAAAAATATATCAACGGGATATACATTTTTGGATCTAGAAACTGCATAAAATATATGTATATACGCTATTAATATGGACCAAAAAATTTGCACTTTTGTTCTTAAATTCAATTTTGGAATTAATAATTATTGCACGTATAACATAAACAATTAGGTGTTTAGGAATTCTCTTTGGCTGCAGTTCAGGAAATATTGTTCTTAAAACTATGGACATGAAAATTAGTAGGGTCAGTCGTAAAATAAAATAACAAGATTAACAAAATTATTGAAAATCGCATGCAAATTAAGACTCGTTTGTATTCTATTTAGCTGCAGATCTGGAAATGTTTTTAAAACTATCGAACTAAAAATTAGTACTGTCAGTCTCAAAATAAAATAACTCATAGGCTAACGAAATTGCTGAAAATCGCATGCAAATGAACTCGTTGGTTTTCTCTTTAGTTGAAGTTTTAGAAATACTGCTTTTAAAACTATCGACTGATAGCGTCTAGTCAACTAAGACCGTGATATATCTTTCAAGAGGTGCCCGGTTATCGCAGAAAAACACGGATCTAGAGGAGAAAACCTCGAAAAAAAATTATAATAAAAATTTGAAAAAGAACTTTTTAGCTTTAATTTTAATACACATTATACATACCGTTAGTCGAAATAAGATATTTTTTTTAAATTTAAAAAACTTAATTCACTATTTTTAGACAAACTTTGATATTTTAATCGGATATTAAGTAGATTACATTTTCCATAGTAATAATAATAAAATACTGTATTATCATGGATCTCATAGTTATTTCAGTAACATATATCAACCATATTAACATAAATTATTATACTTTCTCGACTTAGAAATAAGAATGAATTTGAAGCATTTAAAATAAGCGAGCAGATTACGGCCAATAACGTGGCTTTTCCCTTCCAACGCAACGCTTGCGCAGTTGAAAAAGTCGTGGTCTATTAGCATCGCTGGCCTGAAGGGAAAATCAGGTATTAAAAATAAAAGGATTGTCTCTACTTTCACACTGAAATCTTAAATTTGTAATTCTATCCTATTCAAGCCTTCTTACCGGGATGTCAACCTCAATAATTCACCTGAAGACCACTCTGAATAGCAATGAGAAAAGATCTGTAAAGTCAAGTATTACGGACCAACTGACCTCCTTTCCCTAAAATCCTACATTTTCAAATTCTACCCTGATAAATTATCATCAATAGCAAATTCCATAATATGTATAAATATTACACTGACATTGCAGAATTCTTAAAAGCAAACTGTTCTTGTTATACAAATTACATAACAAGCTATAAAACCACTATTTCACCCTAAATATAATTAAGCTAAGCTAACGTATAAAATCCAAACTCCTGAAAGGTCGAGAGTTCAGACGCGCGATCACTGCCCACGGCCGCTGCGGTAGCTGTTAGTCACCGCATGCAATAACAGGACTTGCGCATATGAAATGACATATAGCCGATCTAGAAAAGACAGGACCGACCACCGGAAGTATCAGTAGACGGGACATCAATCATTTTTATGATACATACATGATTTCAGCCCTTTTCGACGCCTATGAAGCGGGGCTAAAGCTCTACTTTTTACTCCCTAGGGACTGAAAAGTGACGTCAGAGATTAATAATGAAAATCATACGTCTATGAGCTCGCATTTTACTATTATCAGTCCACTCACCGTCAAAACTGTGAGGAAATTTTGGTTTTAGATAATAGAATTTTGCGGTTATTTATGAAAAGTTATCATATATAACTGACTGAAAATATACACTCGTCGAAAAAGCCCCTCTTCTCCCCCTAGGTGCATAATATACTATTACAACATATCCTATATGTCCCTGCGCGTTAGTTATACATTAAGAATTCAATTGAGTAGGTCAGTTTTTAACTCTATTCACGCTGGCGAATTCTGGCGAATTGGAGCTTGACTTAAAATCTCGCGAATTAAAATGAATTGGCCGACACTGAAATTGATTCGTGATGACACATTCAAATGATATTTGAGGACTATATTACTCTTCACGAATTTACACACATAAAGAGCAAAAAAATTGCCATCTCGATTACTGGGACTAAGTTCACGATTACTGAGATGTTTACCTTAATTGCATAAATTAAAAAAGAATAAGGCTTAAAAATCAAAAGCTGGTGCGTTTTAAAAATGGAAATATTAGTTTAATTTAAAAAAAACAAAAACGTAAAATCTAAAAATATCTTTAAAAATAATTTTAAAAACTTCAGAGAAAGCTTACTTTTTTTGGAATTTATCAATATTTCTAAAACATTAAAATGTGTTTACTTTATTGAATAGAAATATAATTAAAATACTTCAATGTCAGAATTATTGAACACTATATAATTTTGATTGTTCCTTTGAAGAAAAATTGTTAAGCTACCAATCAAGAAATACGTATTATCATTCGAGAAGCATAATTATATTCTGAAACATCATAATTCAGGGTGGTGGCTGGACCGGGAAACCGGGAGATGATTGGAATTTTTTGAGAGCGGGAAATGACAGTGAATTTATTTTTTGATTGGGATTTTCACAACCTTTTAAAAGAAAAATCTATCCAATCACTTGAAAAATCACAATTTTCATATCACAAGATATATAATGCAATTTAAAATAAGTTTAATTTCAACTTTTTTTAAACTGCTAAGTTGAGTTATTAACTTTTTTCAATTATGAAATCATACATTTTCAATTAAAAGAATGTTAAAATGCTGTTTTGAAGACTTACACAACACAAGATTAGTATCTTTTGAAACTGAAATTTGTTGACAACAAATGTTTTAAGTTAATCAACTGTAAATATAAATTAATTAATGATTTTCAAAATTGAACTGTAGTTCGTGTATTCGAATTTGAACAATAATTTGTTTATTTTACAGGGCGATTCTGAATCTGATAAAATTAAACAATTTACAGATTTTTACATTAAAAATTGAACTGTTTCAATTCCAAAGCCTTAGTAGTTAATCAAATGTAAACTTCGGATTAAAACTTTAAAAACTATCTGTTGTTTTAGTCTAAAATATATCATTTTTAACGAATTCAATTTGAAAATTTGTAATTAAGAAGAAGAACAATTTTTTAATAGTCAGCAATGTTCGACGGTTTATTTTAAATTTAAATGAAACATTAAAAACTCAACAATTTGTAACTGAATAGTTTGAAACAGAAAGCCTTGAATCTTTAAAATTTCGGAGAGCTAAACTTAAACTTTGAACGGTACAATGTTAATTTTAATTGTTGTGAATGAAAAAAATTTATTTTCAAGTAGAAATGTTGAATCTTGATGTGTAAATATCAAATAAAAATGTATTCATTTAGAAAAAAATCGAGTAAGTTGAGGAGATATTTAGAAGTCTTAAAATAAAATTTCGAAGCTTTTAAGGATTTTGAAAGGTTTAAGATAATACAAATATTGTCTTAATATTCATGCGAAAATTTTTAATAATTTTTATTTTGAAAAATTAATTTAAACAGAATACTTAGGAATATTTTAAAACCTGATTGGGAAGACAAACCATTGAACCAAGAGTTTAACTTCTTATTGCTACAACGGGCCAATTTTGTTACGGTGGACCCTTTGAGGGAGCGCAATTTAAAATTGTCATTGCTGACTGTCCCAGCGTCCATGCGTAATGTATAAGTAAACCACACCGTGACCGAGGCTGTCGGTCCCCCATGCGAACCAACTTATATTTAACACGTGAAAAGAACGAGACAGGGAGAGAGATAAGAGCGTTAGACAGAGAATATGCTAATTGGACAGCGCGCGAACTGTACAGTAGTAATACTCCTTTCTTCCTTCCCCGCCTATAAACTCGTGCCACCTCTAATAATTCATGCTCGCCGGATACTCCCAGCGATCCGCGAGGCCACCAAATATTGATTAACAACGTTAATTGTTAATACAAATTAAAGACTCATAAGGGTAAAATAAATAACTTTCGGTTAACTACCCAAATGTCCAAATTTAGAATCATCAAATGAGAGTCAAAATCCCAATAGACATTGGTAATAGGTAATAACGGTCTCTCCCTCTTTGAAAAAATTCAATTATAAATTAATATTAGTAACAGATTAAATGCCTTCCTAGCCCCGAATCCTCGATCTAGTAAAAACATGTAGAATGTGTTGTTAATGAACAAACTAAGCTTTAGTAAATTAATCAATAAACAAATGATGCATAGAAAAATTAGTTGAATAATAATTGAGTAGCTTCCTCACCTAATGGATTATTTATTAGCCAGTAGATTTGTTCAGATCAATATAAAATACAGTTACGATATTCAATTAGTTCATTAACAAGAATATCCAATAAATCATCGAATGAGTTTAATAATTAATACAATCATTTAGCACCAATTCGACTTCGAAACTCGCAAAATTATAAGTAAAGCATCTCATTCAAGGGAGTTGAAAAATCGCAAATAACTATTGGAACTTTGATTCAAATTAAATATTTTAAGTTAGCTGCTCAGCAACACTGCACGCGACTTCAGGAGTCTAAGTTGCACAAATTTTTAAAAATTCAGCACTTAGTGGTTACGCGGACACATCCGGCCGCTACCTGTTCCCAGGAAAAAAATGCAAACATTCCTAAAAACCCTTCCCAAACTCATCCATACCATGGCCTACGAGGTTAATCATACCTGTCACCTCGGGGCAGTCGTTCGTCGCTTCTCGAAGAAGCAATTAAAAGACGCGGTCTAGGTCTAGTACCTAGAGTTCGCCCTGCCCGTCTGGCTTTAGCTTCGCGCGGCCCGTACGCGATCCGTCACTTCCCGAGAACTTTAGGGGAAAGTTGTGTCACGGAGAAGGGGTCTTTTCGAGACGTAAAAATCTGCAAAATTCACTGGTTAAAGTTAACTGTCAACCAGGAAAAGTTTGTGTTTGTGGGTGAAAAACAAAAAAACTAGAAAACCACGGTTTCTCGAACCGTGTGTTTGGGTTACGACGAATCGCGATCGTGTCGCGTGAGTAGAAGTGAAGGTGGCGGCGAATTCTTCGACTGGATCTACACCGAGGACGCAATGCACTCCAAGCACCGAGAATAAGGTCAGATGTTGTTGTAATTTTTGACGGGTAATATTTTATTAGAAAATAAAACATAATCGCGGCTAGCAATTGCCTTGTTTCCGGTCGTTGCTCGTGTCTCTCTCCTTTTCCGGGGATGTAAAGTCACATAATGTCGTGAGACAACAATCGATCCTTTGAAGTAAAATCCTTCGGGATTTCACTAAATAAAAACTAGTTTCTTGTCGAGTAAAAAGTGCATTTTACATTTATTTAAAAACCATACAAAATTACTTCCCCAAAGGTTCAAGCTGCAAGCCTAAGGGCCAGCACTTGAATGTTTCCAAGTGACTCAATTGATCTTGAGTAAGATAGAAACCTTAATTAAGATTTGGAGATAGCAGACAGAAACTTTTCGATTAATCTTGATGATTTATTGGCAAATGATTTATTGATGATTTATTCATGATGGCAAATGATTTATTGATGATTTATTGATGATGGGAAATGATTTCATCGATTTCGAATAAAATAGACAAATCAATTGAGGTTTATAGATGACTGGCAGAGACTTTTTCGATTTTATTTCTGAAACCAAATTAGAAAAAGTCTCGTTGATTATTATAGCCATTCGAAATGAATCCAATCAACTCGAAATGCAGGGAGTCTAGAAAAGCCTAAGGGCCAGTAGAAAACTCCCCTAACGTTCAAGCTGCAAGCCTAAGGGCCAGCACTTGAATGATTTCAAGTGATTCATTTAATTTTGAATGAAGCTGAACTAATTCCCTTCCGATTCAGGACTAAGGGAACGTCCCCGACCTCTACTAATGCAATATATTCGGGGACAATTCTTTAGTTAGAATTATTTTATTACATTGAAATGATTAATCAAAAATGCAAGGAGAATAGACAAGCCTAACGGCCAGTCGAATCCTTCCCTAAGATTCAGGTTGCAAGCCTAAGGGCTGAATGATTTGAGGTTAATGATTTCAGTTTAAGAATCAAAGAGAGGAGTAAGTCTACTTTTACTATTCATCCAAGAGCGTTCTGATTTTATGCATATTACATAAAATTAGAACCGCCCAAGACTCACAACGCGCTGATGCCTCCCTTCGTTTCCGATTTCACGGCCGAGCCTGAAAGTCGACCGCCTACTGGAATCAGTATTTTTTATTCTGCATTCCGTGGCGGTAACGTGGGCTTGTCCCTAGTTACCAGCGGCAACTTGAACTTCGTCTCCGAAGAGGCGATTCTAATAGGGTTTACAAGGCATGCCCCTATTGAGTATACAGTGGTAGGTTACAGCTTACGCACAGTAGGGTCAATACAAATCACCGTATTCGGCACAACCCTGTCCTTTGCAGTATACTCCTCACTGACCCCTCTACGACACCGTGGGGTTGATGGAATCCTGGGACAAGTGGCTATGGAGTCTCTGGGATTATAGGGACTAATTAAAAGTAGAATAGTTATAACATCGACCATTGACCTGTCTCCAGTATGAACAGCATGCAAAATGTCCGATCCAAACCTGTCGAAGAAGTTTAAACCTAAAGGGGGGAGACAAGTAAAAGGGCGCCAAGAAGTGCTTAAACAGCAATTATTAGCAGAAAATTTCCTGCCTGAAAAGTTACTTAGCCACGAGGTTAAAGAGGTAATACAACCCTCAGGGGAAATAGTCAACATCCCTGTGAACATGCGCTTTGTAGATCCTCCGCCACAGAGAGAGGAAGACATCTTCACGGAAATCGAGAGTCCCTTCGAATTCGATTGTCTATTCAACACATAGTTAAATAACGCCCAAAAAAGTTCTTACAGTTGAATTCGTGTGACTCCTTTAGATTTCCAGATTAAACTTTGGAAAAAAAAAGATAAAGTGAAATCCCTCTGTAAGAATTTCAAGCAAATAAATGTAGAGTAAAGCCTCGCCAGACCTTCAGAGAAGTCAGTCTAGTTTTATTATTCATCCAAGGGCGTTCTGATTTTATGCATACATTATCTGATAGCGATACCGATAAAGACATCATTATTTTGTCGAATAGCGATACCGACATGGAAGCTGCGATCCTCGAAGTTCATTTTTATTAAAAAATAAACACCCCAGGTCGTGTCCTAACATCAGTAGACTGAATCATGCAAACGCAATTCAAAACCAAACACCACTGTTTAGCGGCGTTCCACACGTGAATGGGCAACAACTACTCAGTGTTCACAATTCAGAAAAATAAAACATTTATTGTACCCATATTACCAAATTAAAGAGGGACGGCGGAAACATGGCAATTGCATTCCGAGCGACTTACCATCATCGAAAGATATGCGCTATCCGTCAAAGATTGTAGACTAAGAGCTTATCGAATTGCCAGCATTTCTTTTCTTTTCCTTGTTTATTATTTTCAGCATAAAGGGCATACGTCATACCTTTGTGCGACTGCACTATTACGTGGCATCGTACGATTTGATTTTACTATTGACACTTATGTATCACACTACCCCCCTTTCTGATTAAACCAACTTACCTACTGTAGAAAAAAAGAGAGTTATATAAAAAAATTCCCAACGATATCTTAGCGAAAACCACCAAGAAAATCCGGACTCCCACCATTTGGGTCCTAACTCTGATGCAACCAATCAAGCCCAAGATACAAGAATAGATGTAAGCATGACTATGGCTTCCGTGTTGGAAGGAATGAAGCTCCAATAATTTAACTTTCATATTCCCACCTTCGATGGCAAAAGTCCCCCTTTGAAGGACTTCATTCAGGACGTAATAAACCGCTCCGTATACATATCCGAATCTTCCGAGCCCGCGTTTTTGAGGGTAGTCTTAAGCAAATGTTGAATTTGAGAAATTCAATATTATAAAATTTTGTAACTCTGAGACTAACACCTCAGAGCGTATTTTATTAATTCATAAATGAGATACAATACTTGATTAGACTGACCGGCAATACGACCTGCAGCCTTAAGGTTACAAGAATGTTCTGTCCCTTTTACAGGTGTCGTAGCTTATATACTATCGCCTACGTGACCTATTTCATGTGCAATTACCAAACGCTAATGTGTTTACTAGTCCTAACTGGTATTAGATATTTCTATTTGTACATTCGCAACACTTCCCCTCTTAGTCGTAGAAATTTTAACGAGCTTATAATTTCGAGTTAACAGCTAGATACGGGTTTCCTTCTAGGAGTTTTAAATCTAATATCGGTGTCAATTATCGGTAACATTTCCAGAATTTCTTGGTGTTGAGTTGGTGCATGATTGCCGAAACCACAATTATTGTAACAATTTCCAAAGATTCTTTTCGTTGAATCTATTAGAGCGTAAAAATAATCATATTTTATATAATACTAAAAAGCTGATAAGTCCAATAGAGTATATATAGTATAATATTCTAAGTTTGTAAGCCATTCCAGCGTGATTTCTTTCCAAGTTTGATTTCGTCGACCTACTTGTAATGATTGCAATTGTAGTTCTGCATTATCTAAGCTTATGGAAGATTCTTTGAAACAATTCGAATCTACAATATTGGGTAGAGGTATTAATCGTGGTTTTAATATGTTTGACTTCAACTCGTCTCCAGTGGAGGGCGCCACTGGAGGGCCATGAAGTTTCCTCTCATCGGCTGCCGCGCGTCGGCTCTCTCAGTTACTCTTCGTGCTCCGACCATAGCGGACGTGCTTTGTTACTTAGCGAAAAGCCTAACCTTGTACTACAGTTGATAAGAATAAATTCAGTTATCTCACAAGTGCATCGAGTATTGAATCTCCCGTCACCACTCCTTTTACTCAGAAGAAACATTGGTCCGTCGAGACATTAAAAGCATAGACAAGGAGTCACCAGGTGTACGTCGACTGCAGTCTTCGTCATGTAAGTAGTATTATGCACAATTAATAACAAATCTGGTCGAGCAATCTCCCACACATGGTTGTATAACAAAGGAGGGGAGAGTATAGTGAAGGGCAGTCGAGAATTCTCCTACGCATATCCTTATCTCACTCGCTCTCCGACTCCCTTTGTTTTCTCTGTTCACACATGATCGAGCAATCTCT
>CAKNWT010332033.1:0-10141 GCA_932066315.1 Andricus coriarius
AAATCAATTAAAAAATTAAATACAAAAGTTGAAAATTGAAAACCACTTGAGGCTTGAGAATGATATACATTATCAATCTAACCTCAATTTTTCTCATAAAATATATTCCTTATATTACAAATTTGAAAACCTGTAGTAACTTATACTATATTCCCTATAGATCCTATACTATAAAAGATTCTATAATAATACCTGAAAAACATAATCATCATCTTTTAAAACTTTGTTTAGCTTTTTTCGGGTTGTCAAACTGTGTTTGTAAACAAAAGTCGACTCTAACCTCAAAATCCTCCAATTCTCCAAATCTGAAAAAGCTGAAAAATCTTGAAAATAGCCAAGTCGCCGAGAATGAGAAATTACAAGTAAAGAATCGGGCATCCTCGGCTTCAACGCCGAACCCATCCTCGTGGCTGACCCGAAGCCGCCATCGAAATCAAACGAAAGAGCACGAAGGAGACAGTGAAATCATGAGAACCGACAAATTTTCGTTGCCGCGGAGCGTGGAATCAAGTGACGAAGTGGGGACACACCGACACGCGGCGTTTACGTGTGTTGCTCCCACACGGGAGTCGTGGTGGGGGCCGCCAGCTCCCACGATCTGTGAACACTGTACGAACCTGACCATCCAATGTAGGTAAAAAAGAATGGCTCGCGGTTGGAAAATAGCGTTAAAGTCAGTAAATGACTCTGGTTTTTTTTTTATAATTACGAAAGGTGGCGCAACGAACGCATTCCTTTTGTGATGACAAAGTAAACAGACTAAGGGCGCAGTCCAATGGAGGCAGATTAGTAGAACAGTGGAACAGGTTTGACCAATGAGGCGACTGCTATATCTTGTACAGACACTTTATTGGTCGAAACTGTTCCACTATTCTACTAATCTACCTCCAAGTGACTGCGCCCTAAAGGGAATATTATTTAAACTATTATTAAAATCTATCATTAAGAAAAAAATAAGGGTTTCTCAAAAAGAAACAAATATTTTAAAGTAAAAATCATCAACTATTAATCAATCATAACTAATCAAAGTTATTCGAGGTTATGGATGATGTTTTTCAAAGAAAATTGATAATTTTAAATAAAAGACCTTAAGCACTGACGAAGACTAACTAGTTAGAGTTATTTGAGGTTATTGATGATTCCTTTCAACGGAAATGGGTATTTTAAATGGAAATCAAGTCAGTCTTCATCAAGTACTGATGAAGACTAATTTGTTAGAGTTATTTGAGGTTATTGATGATTTTTCTCAACGGAAATAGATATTTTTAAATAAAAATCATGAAATACTGATGAAGACTAACTAGTTAAGAGTTATTCGGGGCTATCGTTGATGTTTTTAAACGGTAATGGGTACTTTTAAATAAAAATCATCAAGTATCGATAAAGACTGACTAGTTAAGAGTTATTTGAGGTTATTGATGATTCTTCTTAACAGAAAAAAATAATATTTTAAAATAAAAATCATCAAATATTGATGGAGACTAACCAGTTAGAGTATTTTGAGGTTAAGTTTGGCGTTTCTCAACGGAAATGGATGTTTTTAAGTAAAAATCCTCAAGTACTGATGAAAACTAATTACTTAAGAGTTAATTGAGATTATTGATGATTCTTCTCGACAGAAATTAATATTATTAAATAAAAATCATCAAATATTGATGAAGACTAACCAGTTAGAGTATTTTGAGGTTATGCTTGGCAACTCAGCAGAAATTCATATTTTAAAATAAAAATCATCAAGTATTGATGAAGACTAACTAGTTAAGAGTTATTTGAGGTTACTGACGATTCTCCTCAACAGAAATTAATATTTTTAAATAAAAATCATCAAATATTGATGAAGACTAACCAGTTAGAGTATTTTGAGGTTATGTTTGGCATTTCTCAGCAGAAATTCGCATTTTAAAATAAAAATCATCAAGTATTGATGAAGACTAACTACTTAAGAGTTATTTGAGGTTACTGATGATTCCGCTGAACAGAAATTAATATTTTTAAATAAAATTCATCAAATATAGATTATGACTAACCAGTTAGAGTATTTTGAGGTTATATTTGGCATTTCTTAACAGAAATTAATATTTTTAAATAAAAATCATCAAGTATTGATGAAGACTAACTAGATAAGAGTTATTTGAGGTTATTGATGATTCTTCTTAACAGAAAAAAAATATTTTAAAATGGAAATCATCAAATATTGATGAAGACTAACCAGTTAGAGTATTTTGAGGTTATGTTTGGTGTTTCTCAACGGAAATGGATTCTTTTAAGTAAAAATCATCAAGCACTGATGAAGACTAACAGCTAAAGTTATTCGAGGTTATGGATGATGCTTTTCAACAGAAATGGTACTTCTAAATAAAAATCACCAAGCATTGATGAAGACTAACTAGTTGGGAATTATTTGAGGTTACTGATGATTTTGCTCAACAGAAATTAATATTTTAAATAAAAATCATCAAACATAGATTAAGACTAACCAGGTAGAGTATTTTGAGATTATGTTTGGTGTTTCTCAACGGGAATGGGTGCTTTTAAGTAAAAATCATCAAGTACTGATGAAGGCTAACTAGTTAAAGTTATTCGAGGTTATGGATGATGCTTTTCAACGGAAATGGGTACTTTTAAATAAAAATCATCAAGTATTGATGAGGACTAACTAGATAAGAGAATTTTGAGGTTATGTTTGGCATTTCGCAACAGAAATTAATATTTTTAAATAAAAATCATCAAATATTGATAAAGACTAACCAGTTAGAGTATTTTGAGGTTATGTTTGGAATTTCTCAACAGAAATTAATATTTTTAAATAATAATCATCCAGTACTGATGAAGACTAACTAGTTAAAGTTATTCCAGGTTATGGATGATATTTTTCAACGGAAACGGTTACCCTGGCGAATGTATCAGATACGAATTCATTCCAAAACAATCTGAAGTCGTCCGAATCATTCCGGAATCTTTATCCTAATCAATCCGAGTTCGTTCGAGCCAATCCGAAAAATATTTAGATTTCGTTCGATCCAAATCGGTCAGAAATTAATCCGACTCAATCCGGTTCAATCCCAATAAATCTGAAACAAATTTTCAATCCGAATGAATCCGAACTCGGATTGACCTAAAAAGATTTGTAATCCAAAGGAATCCAATTCAATCTGAACTCGGATTCATTCGGATTCAATCGGATTGATAATTGAGTGTATATCAATCCGAATTCGGATTGATTCGGATTCATTTAGATTGAAAATTTGGTTCGGATTGGTTCGTTTTGGATTTCGGATTGATTCCGGATACAGATTCCGGAATGATTTGGATGACTTCGGATTGTTTCGAAATGAATTCCTATCCGATACTCTCGCCAGGGTACACATTTCCGTTGAAAAACATCATCCAGAACCTCGAATAACTTTAACTAGTTAGTCTTCATCAGTACTTGATGATTTTTATTGAAAATATTAATTTTTGTCGCGAAGAATCATCAATAAACTCAAATAACTCTTAACTAGTTAGTCTTAATCAATACTTGATGATTTTTATTTAAAAGTGCCCATTCGCGTTTAAAAACATCATCAAAAACCCCGAATAACTCTTAACTAGTTAGTCTTCATCAGTATTTGATGATTTTTATTTAGAAATATCTAATTCGGTTGAGAAGAATCATCAATAACCTCAAATAACTCTAACGAGTTACTCTTCATCAGTACCTGATGAAGGCTGACTTGATTTCCATTTAAAATACCCATTTCCGTTGAAGGAATCATCAATAACTTCAAATAGCTATAAATAGCTAGTCTTCATCAGTGCCTAATGATTTTTATTTAAAAGTATCAATTTCTTCTGAGAAACATCATCCATAACATCAAATAACTTTGATTACTTATTATTAATTAATAGTTGATGATTTTGACTTGAAAATATTTGTTTCTTCTGAGAAACCCTTATTTTTTTCTCAATGATAGATTTTAATAATAGTTTAAATAATATTCGCCTTAGTCTGTTTTACTTTGTCATCGCAAAAGGAATGCATTCGTTGCGCCACCTTTCGTAATTATAAAGAAAACCTATCGCGATTAACTGACTTTAACGCTATTTTACAACCGCGAGCCATTCTTTTTTACCTACATTGCATGTTCAAGTTCGTACGCTCTGAAATTATCGTTCGTATGTGAAAATTTTCATCAGCTGAATTCGAGTTCTGCAAAACGATACCCTACCCGAGTAGAGCTGCAATCAACCTCGAGCCGTTCGAGGCTTGAATCTGTTCGATTCCTCGAAACTTTAAAAAATTTAAAGTTGTCCGAATACCGTCATTTTCTTATTTTTTAAGCGCTTTAAATTTTAAATCTTACCAACCATTCGGTTAATAATTGATCGATTGAAAACTTGCTTCAAATCGGTTCGCAATGAATTCCTATCTGAAACGTCCGTCAGGGTTGTAACCTTAAGTTCGACCCACACATCATTTAGGATTTCTAATGGACGTTAATTGCCTAATTTATATAGGCAATTATGTAAAAGATTATATAATCTTAAGTTTTTTTGACAGAACTGGATAAAAACGTTGCAAACAGTTGTCAGCTATGTTGAATACTATTATAATAATAATTCCAACCATATTGACAACTCCTGATGTAACTGCCAACTTTCTGCAGCATTTTTATTGAATTTAAAATTAAAAAGACTTGAAGTTTCTCTGTGCCCAGTTTTTTACGTCTAATATCCCTCAATCCTTTCAAATTGGGGTTCATTATATACCAAAATATGATTTTCCACTAAAAGAAACATTTAATCATCTGTTTTGTTTTGCAGATTTGACTTCAGCGTTCGAATGTTTACCTAATGGCGATGCTATTCCTGGTTTTCCTCGTTCCGGAACATCTTATTCCCCTCACAGAGATTGTTCCCCTGAAAGGCCTGTTTCACCTGCGGGACCTCATGCTCCAGTGATGCTTCCTCCTCCTGCAGAGCCTCCTCTTCGTGCCAGGTCAAGATCTCCTCCTCCTAGTCATCCTCCTCCCAGGCATCGTTCTTTACTCATACTTGGATATGATCTGAAACAACTTGAAAATATTCGCCTTATTCCTCGCGTCAATCCAGGCCGGCAATTCGAAATTCGTCGATACACTTTTCCTGTTGATAAACCAATTAGATTGCGCGGAAGAGGAATATCGAATCTTAAGCCCATGCCAACCGAAGAACAGAAAGTATTAACAACATCCAATGGTGACGTCCTTGCAATAATGGAAACTAATACAATTCTTCGTGGAATATATGATCTCTATGCATATCGAGCAGGCATAAACATGGAAAGCGGCGCGGTGTTTGAATTGAGCCCAGAATTAATCCTCGAAACTCGATTAGGCCCCTCTGCACGAATTCCAAAATATTTTCGAGTGGTACTTAAAAACGAAATACAAGGACCAATTACCCAAAACATTAAATAAATAAAAATAAATGTAAACTTAAAATATATTAATGCTTGTGATTTGCAGTAGGGTAAACATGTTAAAAGTGACTGGAAATTACATGAAAAGATTCTCAAGGCTTCAATCTGTTTTTAAATCCCCATTTTCTCTTTTTTGCAAACGGATAAAAAAAGGTAGTGATGGGACAGCGCTATTGAAATATCGGAAATATCGATATTTTGGTTCCGATATATCGATATTGACATATCGATAGTACCCTATTGATATATAGAGTTGCATACCCATGTAAATTTTCGATTTCAATATTTCGCTCTCTTCGCGCGCGAGTGCTCTTCCTGTTCGTACTTCGCAGTTTCGTGTTTCGTTCATTGTTAACTTTGCGAATTGAATTGTTCGAATGTTTCACTTCGTTATTTTCGTCTGGTTCTCAACCTCCTAGTTCTCAATTTGGTATACTGGATCTTTAATAAAAAATGCAGGTAAGATAATTATATAATCTTATTACACCTGATTGAAATTAACGAAATTAGCAGAAGCATGCCACGTGCCACGCGTGTAATAGTAGAAATGATATGAGGTGATAGAATATCATTTGTTAAATTTATTCTCAAAAAAGGAAGGTCTTTTTTTACTAACATATGCTATTTTGAAGTTATTGCGAACTAAATTATAATTAAACGTAGACCGAAAAACTGTTTGGTAGAGGTTATGTAGAACAGCGTAATTTCAATTTCGAAAAATTTGTGGGATAGGCTCTTTTGTTCCACGACCCTTCAATTGAACTTATAAAATGGGTCGTCAAGTGAGTCGCGTGTGAAAACATTACCAACAAATAAATAATGATACTGCAATGTGCAGGTACTGTGATAAAGGAGTGAAAACCTCAGGAAACACTTCAAATATGAAATTTCATTTAAATTTAGCACATGCTTCTCTTATTTCACCGGAAAAAGCTGAAAATCTGTCGAATAAGCGAGACAGTTCCGGTCGTAGTTCAAACACTAACACAAAAAAGTTAAGGGTGGAAGCACCATCGACGACAAAGTAGGCTAACGCTGCCGATGCTGCTCATAGCTCGACTCCTAATTCGGGTACATACCCAAAGAAAGAAGACATCGAAAACGTTTTCAGGAATCTGAAATCATTCGAAGAAGGAGGCCCTAAGCATACACAATTAACGAACAGCATCCTTTTCATGATTTGCAAGGATTCTCAGGCGTTTGCTACTGTTGGGAGCGGAGGCTTCAAAGAATTGATCAAAGATCTTGCTCCTAATTATAAAATACCATGCAGAAAAACCTTCGCAAAGCGGCTTGATCAAGGTTTCTGGTGATTATAAGAAAATTTTGAAAACCGTTAACAACATTACCCTCGCCACAGATATTTGGACTGATACTTTTAATTCTCGGAGCTTTCTCGGATTAACGGCCCATTATTTGATAGGATAAAAAATGGAAACTGTTGTTTTGGGTATTTATGAAGTTCCAGTAGCCCACACATCCGAAAATATTAAAAACAAATTGCACCAAGTGTGTGAAGAATGAGAAATTAATACAAATCAGATAAGCGCAATTGTAACTGATAATGCGTCGAATATAGTTAAAGCAGCAAAAGACTCCATCGGTGAAGCTAGTCATTTGGGATGCTGTGCTCATAAAATTAATTTGGTCGTCATAAACTCTATTGGTAACGTGAATGATTTGTCACATCTAATTCAAAAAGTAAAAGCGATTGTAACGTGGTTTAAACAATTAAACAAAGGAAGCTACGCGCTGAAAGAGTTTACGGATTTAAAACTAAAACAAAACGTAAGTACGAGATGGAACTCGACTTATTATATGCTCGTGAGATTTTTTGAACTCCGTCGGGCTGTTGATGATATTCTTTACGATCTTGGTGGACCACCCATGATTACACCTGAAGAGTTAGAAGTCTTGAAAGAAGTGTATAAAATTGTAGAGCCTTTATAAAAGATAACACGCCTGTGGTCTGCCGAAAAACACGTAACAGTTAGTACAATAATACCTGTTATTAATTGATTAATACAAGAGATCGAGACTATGAAAATCAAACACAACTTGGCAAATCAGCTAAAGAGAAACATGCTGGCGGAAATTAAAGTGCAGTACTGTGGGATGGATAAAAAGAAACTACTCTCTGTCGCAACGCTTCTAGAACCGCGATTTGAGAAACTTGATTTCAACGATAAGGTTGCTTGTTGTTGAACAAATCTTTTTGAAATAAATTTTAACTATTTCATTTTTGGTGGAAAAGTTACTTGTTTTATTGAAAATTTGAGTTTTTACGTTATTTAGTTTCATTTTTTATTCATTTGTAACAACTATAAATACTCATCGTTACTGCACTTCGTGCTGGAGTTTTCATAATTAAGCTAGCACTAAAAATAATCGATGAAAAGAGAATTTTTTCCCGAGCAAACAATAGATTAAGATTTTTTTTTATTAATTGTTATGAACAGTTACACAAGGTGTTATATAATAGCTCATACTCAGCTTCAAAGTCATTCCTAACTTGTTTTTAGATCATTTCAATGAAACAAACGGTTGTTTTGCGTTTGAGAAATGATAAATATATGATCAAATGATATTGTTTTATTGATGATATTTCATTGTTTGATGCACTATTTTTAAGAAAAAATGCTGTTAAATAGAATTAAAAAAATACATCATTTCAGTTTTGAAAATCTACGTGACACATTATTATACTTTGAAAATGTTTTTCAACGAGAAATTTTATATTTACTCTGTATACAATATGTTAAATTCTCGGAGCTTCTCAAGATAAAATAATATAATACATAAACTCGCTGAAAGCATAAATTATGTGAGTTTCTCAAGGGAATATAATTAAACATGTGCGAGAGTTTACCTTCTACTGAATAAATTATGTGATACTAATTGAAATATTGCATGGCACCAGCACCTAAAATTATCCATATACGCAATTTATGCTAGGGTGGGGGAAAACAAAAATGTCTCAGAACAGAATATATACACGAAACATCAGATAATTAATTAGTTACGCTGTTCTCAAAATTCTGCGTCAATCAGTTTTTCCTACATTTTGCAAAAATGTGGAACATTCATGCTGTGGTCTTAACCTTGTACTTTACTATTAATTTAATTGGTAAGCAAAGAATAAATTATCATCACTGTTTTATATATTCTTTATTACAGTAAGTACGTTCGAACATATCTATTATATAATAATCAATGACAAATACTATGTTAACTCTACGATAACGTGAGAAGTTGTAGGATCCAGAAGCTACGATCGTCGTTCCTTAAAGCAACCAGGCCCGACGCAACTGCAATGTGTACATCATCCACTTCTACTCCTTCTGTCCTAGAAGGAAAGCAAGAGCGGAAAATTTACGCGAGGTTTTAACTCTGGATACTTTTTTAGAGCTACCAATCTTTGTAGAATGTTATGAGGAACAGTGTTGAAGGACCAAATGAAGTGATCCCAGAAGAAGAGCCTTTTGCAGCCGGTTCGCAATGGAATGAACCAGACGCTGGAAAGCCGGAATCTTGTTGAGTTGGTTAAGAAATGAAGTTTTCATACCTCCAAGACAGCCGATTATGAGAACTACAAGATGGACTTTGTAGCCTTGGTACAGCCTGCTCAGCTCGACAAAAAGTGCTTGATATTTCGCCCGTTTTTCTTCCTCTTTTGCCGTGATATTACCATTAATTGGTGCCGGGAATTCAATTACGTAAATGATATTCGTCTTCAAATCTTAGAGGAAAATATCAGGGTTGGTAGCACTGATACGTTGAGTGGTGGAGAATGAGAAATTCCAGTAGATATTACACTGATCATTCTCCCCAACGGACTCGAGTTCCGCCTGGGCGTATGGCAACACGGGCAATAGACCAATACCTTAAAAATGCCTAAGATGGTAATATAACACTTTTAGAGCCGCATTGTGTCGCTCTATGTACCCGTACCGTGCATACTTTGAGCATGCACTGAGAACATGTCCAAGTGTTTCTGGCACTTGCTTGCACGCGCGGCAGTTAGTATCGCCTACAGGTACATTAATTATGCGCTCGCGGTAAACTAAGGTATCTATAACGCCTTCTTGACAGGCAAACGAAATTCCTCAGTCTCGGGTCTCAATCCGGCAGGCTTGAGAAACATGTTGGACATACCCATCGAGAGCTCTTCTCTACGTATGATGCCGTAGAATTTACCATGAAGGGACTTGTCAGTATGTTTTCTTAGTAAAAGCATATGTTCTGCTTCCTGTATACGCGTTTTGAGCACCGAAGGTGTTAGTGATTCTAGGGCATGCGTATTGTCGCTGGAATCAAATGGGAGGCCAAGCTCCTATGCGGCCCAATCTACGACACGGTATGGAAACGCCACAGCACAGGCGACTTCATGTTGATGTACTACGAGTCGCATAAGAGAATCTTCACTATTTAGAACTGAGCAAGCTGTAGCCGAAACCGTTCTTCGATAAAGACACTCCAAGCTTAGCAAGCCTCTACCCCCTTTATCTCGAGGGAAGTATATTCAAGGTACGGAAGATCTAGGATGATGACTTTGATGGATTGTCATCATCACTGCGTGTGCTGTGGTTAAGTTGCTTCAACTCATCGACGTTCCATTTTACTGCAGCAAACATGTAGAGCAGTATAGAAACGGCCAGCATATTGGTCGCCTGAATCTTATTCTTTCCAGAGAATTCA
>CAKNWT010332037.1:9326-36588 GCA_932066315.1 Andricus coriarius
CTTTTAAAACTCCAATCGTATGCTAGTTTTTAGATAAAGTGGTCTTCTTTTTGTTACACCTTAAAATTAGTTCATTCTTGGACTTGAATCAAGACCTTTTTTTTCTGTGTATAAAATGTGCACTGGAGTGGAATGCCAACTATTCAAATTCATTTCCCCTTTTTTTGGTTTTATTTTTATCAGAATTGTTGGTAGGTATATTTCATTTAAAGTTCAAGCAAATGCGAAAATGTACTATTACTGTTTATTATAAAAGAGATTTAACTCTTTATTTTATTTAATAATGAATAGAGTATGTGGTCGTTGAAAAACAATACGCAATATCACTGATTCAAATATGTAGCTAGAAATGGGTCGCTGAGTCAAATAAGTAAGGATTTTCCGTGACCAAAAGTGAAATTTCACTTATTCAAATTTAGAGAGCAATTAACACTTGTCTACGTATTAGAGTTCGCGTGGAATATTTGACGACATTATATAATTATTGATTCACTTTTCTCTTTGATTAATGCCGACTCGTTGTTTGAATAAAAATTGTCTTGTATATCCGCGAAAATGCACACGAAAGCCACATCGGAGCCTAGTTGACGCACGCGTTAAATTACATTACCATATTACACTGTATATTGCCTTCTGCGAATTTTATTTGATATTTTCGTTTTTTTATCGTTTCTCTTCCTTCCCACATTTACATTCTTTCTCATATTAATGGGTTTCACGCTCTTTAAATAAATCAAATTACAGTGTTTATTGATTAGCATTGATGTTAATATAATTATTTTGTAATATGTGTTCAATAAATTATATTTAACAAGATGCTTTGAATTTGCAAATTCGAGCAATTTTATATTGTAACAAAATTCAAACGTAGCTAGATTTTCAGGATTTTAACAGCTTTAAATTAATTATTTGCATAGGCTTGCAGATTAGAATATTATTTAATCTTAGAAAATTATTCATTTTCATTTGAAAAGCTTTCAGGTTCCAAAGTTATTCATTTCCTAAATAGTTCAAATTTTAATGGTTCAGTTTGAAGTTTTTCGTTTTCGAATGCCCTAAATTTAAATTGATCTATTCAAAATTGTAATTAAAAAAATTAAATAATTTTTCAAGAATGTACAAAATACTGCATAATTTCCTCTCCATGCAAACACATTTTTTGTTTTAACTTTTTAGAAAATCCAAAAACACCAATACAGACACAGGAAATCTCAAGGTGCGTCGTTTTGATTTTCAAATGGTTTGCTACATGAAGAGCAGTATCATTATTTAATAATGCTCAGGTACATTATTGGATCTTTCTTTTACAGATCAAATTGAAATACCTTCAGGTTTAGTGTGGAAAGGAAATTAGATCGAAACAGTATAAAAAATCCAACTTTTGTGAGAGAGGCGATATAAAAAGTAGGAAACACACAATTAACGTGGCTATAAGTAGAAAGGCAGGCATGCCGAAAATGCACAGAAATTATTTTCTCTGAAAGAGTAATATAAAGAGGCAGAGGATGATCGAGGAGCGAGGTCGCATTGAAATTCACGTATATCTTGGAAAGAAGAAAATCCTTTATGAATGGAGCAAAAACACGTACATACTACAATCACAGTGATATACATATAGAATATAGATTTATACGAGTATGTTCTCATTATATTCTAGTACATTCTTCTTATAGTTCTTACTTCTCGCTCACGAATTTTTATTTTGTTTGTTGAAACGATTAAATTTGGTCAACGCAACTAAACCTTTGGTTCTTCACTGGAAAAAAAACTGGGGGTTCACTAAAGTTGCGGCAAAAATAAAAGTTGGTATCTTAGAACTTGACTTGAGACGCAAAGTTTCTTGCACATGAATACGCCTTTATGTTTACAAGTTTTCTACATAACCTGCAAATGATATATGTATCAAGTCATTATATCTATTCTAATTGCTGTAATATTTTGTACTTTAATTCTCTTCATTGAATTATGTCCGTCAGTGTTCTATTACATGTGGGCTTTAACGTAAAAGTTGTTTTATTAACTAGATAAAATGTACTGAAAAGTTAGAAAATAAATCACTGGTTGCCATTAGCAGTTATTCTTACCAGTAGCAGATGGTCTGCCACTCGTTCTGATGAGTATTATCAAATTAACCATCTTTGCAAGTTCCTGCATATAATATGGATTTTTTCGGAAATCAGAATCTTCTAATATGAAAATTTGATTTTACAATCCATTTTGCTAATCTAGGAACTGTCAAACATTAAGTTATGAATTTAATTTTTTCAATTTGAAGAAGCTCCCAGATACAATTTTTAGTTATTGTAGGTATTGAGTATTACTTGTTGAGTAGGGTACATGCTTCTTTTACCAACGAGGTACCGGTAGCATCTATTTATAAGCAATGAGCTCGCTTCTAAAGGGGCTGCCTCGTAAAAGCCGGACTGGACTTGCATGTTACTCGTTCCGTTTGATGATTCGTGTTAGCCGCCACCCCTTCATGGCAAAATTCGGAAGATGCACAGTAAATTCCGAAGATAATTTTTGTCCCATAAAGTTGTTTGTAATATTGTCGTTGTAGGAGTCGAAGCTGTCAACTGTTTTTAGCGTTTTCACCCACTTTCGGAATTAAAATGATAAAAATCGTCTCAAACGACTTTAAGCAAATTCTGAATACCCGCATCACTTCACACTTTTCAAATATTTCTTTCCTGTAGTAAGATGCTAGTTTCAATATTTATGCGCCCATACAAATGGTAATTTTTCTGCCCTGGGCGCTGTTAACTATCCCCATCAAGAATTCCGACAAGGTTTAGAATTAATGTTCAATTTCCGTTCTCAAAATCCTTAATTTCTCTAAGATACATCCACCGCATGTCATCTGCAAACTTTGTGTAGTTTTGTGCCTCATTATTTACACAGTTTTCATGATAATTAATGCGTACACTTTCGGAAGAAAAATTAAAGATTAGTATATGATCAATGAATTGTCGAGTAACAGGACATGGGACATCTGACCAGAATCCAAGTTCGTAAAGAGTTTGGTTGGAAACGGCAATTCTTAGTCTAAAAGTACTGCAACGCACGTTCGTTCATAAATAAAAAACTTTGATTTTATTTTCGGTTAATATTATTCTATAAATCTATATCATGAAGATACATGTTGCAAAATGCACACAATACTGTCTTTTACTAGAAAGAAGTCTTGCAAGTCTCGAAAATGAATTGTCCTCTTCAGCTTCTGCCTTCTTTGGTATCGACTTTATGGTTAATGATGTCGTACCTTGTATCCTCTTTCTTCTTTTTTAATTCTAGACAACTACTTCCATTGATATTAACGATGTCTGTTGTACGAGCACGACAGTGTGTATTCCCTGGTCCGTTTGTTTCGCGGCAATATTTCAGGAACATAATATCGCGCAGGTTCAGAGTCCCAGAACTCTCTGGTGGATGATATGGAATGGGTGGAAATGACAGCCAGTTTGGCTACCCCCACCCTTGAAGCATAAAACCAACCCACCCTCTGAAAATCCCCACCCACGGACCAGCCTCGTATATCGATCCACAGTCGCAAGTACGTCCCCTGACACGCGTGCAATGTGCATGTGTCTGACAGATACATACCAAGGATGCCAACATGAACAAGGATGCGTTCAGACTTCAGGAAGAAATCTCTGCCAACACGAGGAATGTCCTCTACTAACTATCGCCTCATTCAAAGGACAAGCGAGAAGCTTGAGATTTGTTCAACAAGTAATTAAGATCTGGTCCTTGATTGTTTCAAAGTTACCATCTCCAAATTCTAAAGTTCTATATGGGAACCTGCATATTGAAAAGTTCTAGCCCAGTTTAATTAACATTAATACACCCATGTCCGAATTTCCTATGGGCCCGAAAGCGAGACATCCGAAGTTCGAACAGACTTTGACAGCCAGAGCTTGGCCAACATACCCAAATGATAACTACGGGCTGACGTTGTTTGGGGACTGTTGGCTCATCATACGCTGTTAAAGTTGAGCCAACTCTGGCTACATGAATTGTGCCCCACCACCCAAATGATAACTACGAGACGACGGTTTATGCCGACTGTCGGCTCATTATGCGCTGCCAAAGTCGGGCCAACTATTGTTACTTGATGCTGGCCTAACTGCCGAAATGAGAACTTTATTAGCGATTGTCAATATTATCTTAATACAGTAGAACTCGTCGGATCGGGACGGACCGGGGCTCCACTTTCGATCACGCAGGTCGCAGAAACAAATCTTAGCTACACCTCCTGGCAGTCACGTATCTTTAATATTCAAGGCTTTAATCTTTGACCGGCCGTTACAGGCTGTTACATATTTGTACCTACAGCACTGACGTCCATCCGGTGGCGTCTGCAGTGACTCCTTGCGCATGCGCCTATCTATCATGGCTAGAGGAGAGGTTTAATAGTGGGGACTACAGCCCTCCGAGGATTTCGATGCGACGAGTCCCGATTCGACAGGTCCTACTGTAGTAATATTTATTTTTTTTCACGGGGTGAACAGAAAGTCGGAAAAAAAGTGTGACTTATAGTTTATAGCGGCATTCATCCAGAACTACTGGAAGTTGCAAATCAGAAATTTACTAACGAAAAAAATATTTTATTAGAATCATCCACAATTGAAACAGGTATACCAAAACGTTAAATTAAAATAATACTTACTTCAACGAAATGCAAATGTATTTATTTCAAAAAAGGACTCTTTTTTTCAAATATATTTTCCCCTAATGAGCCGCAAAAGGAGTTAGTTTGAAATATAATTATTATTTTTGAGCTTTTTTGCATTCTGATTTTGGGACATAAAATGGTTCATAAAAAAGTAGATTTTGTTTGGATCTTAAAATAATTTCATTGAGTTATGTTGAATGCCATTTACTGTATCATATATACATTGTTATAAATGTTTGGAATTCTATAAAACTTCTACAATACAAGCGTAAGGTAAAATTGCAAATACGGTATTGGAATGACGAAACTGCAATACATATATCATTGTAAGTGTTGTAATTCGTTGAGTCGCCGTCGAGCACTCCAATACATGTATAGAAGCGCGAACTCCATGAGATATTGTAAAATTCCAATGCATCATGTATTTTGTAACGAAAAATGTTTTACAGCACATTATAAATTTGATACATTAAACATACAATTAGATATTAATTTTATATTCTAAGCTGAAACAGAAAAAATCGTGTTAGAAGAATGCAGCGCTGGCGGGATTCGAACACGGGTCTCCGGGTCAGCTGTAGAACAGAGTCTTTATCCTGAGGTAATACAAATTATGAGATTTGGGAATTCCTCATGAACCTCGGCGCATACGACGTCCGGCAGTGAATTTCCTATTCTAAATGGAAATTTTCGCAAAGCACTGTATTTAAGTATTTTTCCTCTCATTGCAACTTCCTATTGAGAATGCTGGACATTTTTCTAACTTATTTTGCAACTTATGTTATTTAAACTGCTAGTTATTTCAACTACGGTTTTATTATTTATTTTGTGAATATCACTTTTTCCTAACTTCAATTTAGTATCGAAAATATTGGTCTTTCCAACTCTAAATCGCAAATGATTAAGTTTGGGCTATATTTATAATTGATGTGGAAAATGTATCTCTTCGTATCGCTGTGGCAATTAATATTATTTTTGCTCAACATTTTGTATAAAGGCACTGACTAGTATTACGGGATTCTTTGTAAAACTAACCGCTCAAGCTTAGCACTAGGTCTATCATTACGGAATTTTCCGTAACGTTAGCCCTGAACGAGCCGAAGAAAAGGTTAGACGTCTTACGGAAAATTCCCTAACGGTAGACAGTTCGTTTTATTAAATGTTCGGTAACGCTCCATATTAATGTATGATACTATAAAATGAGAGAATTTTTCGAACCGCTGAAGTCAAAATCAAATTAAACGTGAAAATGGTCATTTTTACCATATTTATTGCAAAAAAATTTTATCTGTTCTACATATAGTTTAAAAAGATTATTTTGTTTTGTTTTGTTATATCATTGCTGCATAGCCTGTCACGCAATCTTTATCATGAACGTATATATTCATGTACATCACAAATACAGTCTTTGATCTCTTCGTTTTATATTCTTATACTCTCTTTGGTTACCCCTAATTTAAAAAAATATATTTTAGACAGTTTGGACATTTTTTTGTTTTAGAAAATCTCATTGTCTAAAATGGTCAACTTTTTGGAAATCATCCATTTAGTGTTTGAATTTAGAAAGAAATCTGGGTATAGATGATTTCCAATTTCCAAAATCAATTGGAAGTTTGTCGCTTCCATTTTGGAAACTATTTTCTAGATGTTGGCTAGAGCATTCCTTTTTATAATATTAATGTTCAACTTTAGAAGTTATTACCCTCATCTCTATATTTAGCAGACGTGGATATTGTCATGTTTTAAGTAAATCTTAAGAACTTCATAATTAAAATTAAAAAAAAAGAATGAACTCTCAATCACGTAATAAATGAAAAAAATATACTGTTTTATACGCGTGCCTTTAAAATCAAGCTATAAGAATAAAGAAATGATTTGTATGTTTCCTAGGCTGAAAAATTAGTTTCCTATATGATATATGTGCATAATTAATTATACAATACGAGTATTCGAACATGTGATGTATGAGAAAAGATTTAATTAAGCCATTCATTATTTCTTAATGAAAGCTGGTTTCGAAAGTTTCAGAATGGAGAAAATTTCAAGACGCTTTAGATATGATCCTGCACAACATGTCATTTGCAGCTTTAAATTGTCTCTCTCAAGAGAAAAGTTAAGGGGTACAGGGAGATCAACAAAGTGCCAATGCAGCTGTTTGAATCATCATATAATATCTCAGTAGAATTATGCGTAAATCCTAATAATTACTTTTTTATTAATTCAGCATGCCATTTGCAGATTTAAATTGTCTCTCAAGAGAAAAGTTAAGGGTGCATGGATAGCAACACAGTTTCAATGTAGCTGCTTAAATCATCATAATATCTCAGTATAATTATACGTAAAACCTAATAATTATTTTATTATTAATTCTGCATGCCATTTACTGATTTATATTGTTATATTTATATTATAAATTTCGTGACCTTACTTTTATCTTTTTTATCGTATTTTATTAGTAGTTTGCGTTCTGAACTCTAAAAGTATCAAGTTAAGGGTTGACGGGACGTCAAATATGTATCAAGCGTATGCATAAAGCGGTTGACTGTCAACCAAGCGATTAACTTGATTTCATATTACAATTATCGGTTAACTTTCAACCGGCGAATGACCCTTGTGACTACATCTGAAAGTCAACGGACTTTTTAAACTGGAATTGAGATTCTTGTATTACTGTGAAAGTCCCAATGCAGCTGTTTAAATCGTCATAATATCTTCAGTAGAATTATGCGTAAATCTTGAATGTTTATACAATAACACTAAAAATGGTTCAATGTTCTGTCGCAAACATTTCGATCATTTTAGAATTACGCACGAGAAGTTTTTTTTATATGAATGTAATTGTATTCATGTCATCGACATTAATGTCAAGGATATAAGGGCTTGCATGGTATTTCGATGGGTAATTCATAAAATAACAGTTAAAAAAATATTATTATTCCATTAAGCCATTTCCCTTTCGGGGTAAGCGTGACTCACCGGGTGAGGAAGGGGGTTATGTGGGGGAGGGGGTATCGATTTTTAGATTAATCCAGAATTCCCGTGTTACTTATTTAAATAAAACGTTCGTTCCGCAAAACTGCTCTGACCCAGGTTGATGATCAATCTCTCTAGTGATCACCCCAAGTGAAGAGTCACAAAATCATCATGTGAAGCTCCCTACTAGGTCCTATGAGAATTTATTAAAAGTTTACTTAAAAGTCAAACTGTTTTTACAAGTGCTTGCTTTCCCGGTCGGCTATTTTCAGTGCTGGTCGACCACCTGACAATTAGCTCTCTTTCTCTATATTTGGCAAAATTTGTATATCCCTCGCAATGTTGCAATCGATCGTAATATCGGTTCCTTATCAGTGAGAGAAGGACCTCGTCATTCCTGAAGTACACACAAACGTACAAAAAGTCACAGACTCAATTCCTTTACACTTTGGCCAATCCTGACCTGCTTCGCCTTCGGAAGCACGCTTGAATACATCAATCATACATACATATGTGATATATACATAATCATATAGGCATATAATTGCTCGGATCCCAGCGTAAATACGAAAGTGTGTGGGATACTTTCGTATTTACGCTGGGCCACGTGAAAGTCTTCAATGTCTGCAACTAGATATCGATCGTTTTGCAAAACTTTTATGACTTGATATGGTCCTTTAAATCGAGGGATCGCCTACCTGATATTCATTCCCGCGTCTTTTCGCTTCTTCTTAGCATTATTAATATAACAATGTTGTATCTCTTGTAACTTCGGATCGACTTTGGCACGGAGCGCAATCAAATCCCTATAGTTTCTGGTTATATTATTTTCCATAAATTCCTTCACATAATCCCTGACCTTCCCACTTTGACGCAACCCAAACAGCAAGTTATACTACACGCAGAAAAAAGAACCTTATATTTGACTGAAAACCAAGTTAAATCTACTGATCTTCCAAGTACGTACATGGACAACACGGCAGTTTAGTAAATTTTACAATTATAGGCAACTAAATATGACTAATATTGATGGTTACCAGTGCCAATTCTCAAGTGGTGCAGACCCGCGGATCAGTAGATTTTACCGATCCATAGTCGTTATTCTGCACTGTTCCTCGTTGCTGCAATTACGAATTATCATGTCACTTTAACGGATAATATAAACAGATCTAACTTATGTTAACGGTAGACTCTAATTTAGACGGCACTATAAATTGTGAAAAAATATTGCTAAAAATAATTAATAAATAAACACACGGTTAATTCATAGTTATATGTTCGGATATACTTATAATTAATCGGTATTGGTAAGTCGCAGCGCTTATAATACAATTAAAATTTCGCACGCGACGGGGGGTTTCGATCGCATAAACCTAAGCACGCAAGTCGATTATCTTAACCACTACACTATCTCACGCATTGCGATCTGTAAAATAATCCCGAAATGCATTAGTAACTGAGGTGGCGACCTCGGTAACGACTTCTGGATACTCGTCCATGGCATCGCGCGCACAAGAGAAAAAGCTCTCGCGTTTACCTCATATCCAGACATGTCAGCTGTCACAGTCGCAGAACATAAACGCGTCTTGCTCCAATAAACTCTCAACTGTACGCGATCTGTGAATAAGATTTGCCATCCAAAATTGTGTTATTTATTACATAACCCCTTCATTGCTAAGTGAGAATATGAAGTAAGTGTTTTTTAGGTGATGCAATCCATCCATTGCCGATGGCTTCATAAATTCATCCGGATGGTCCGCGCGGATAGGTTGCGTTGTTACGACTTTGGGGTTGAGCTAAGCAAGCTAATCGGATCTTTAGCATGTAACGATCCTTCTGTAATGTTCACTGCACCACTATTGTAATCTCGGTTCAGTGGATTTTACATATTTTACAGTATTTAATACTAGGAAATAGAGGTTTAATTTACTGAAGGATTACCGTTAAATTCACCTTAATTTCAATGTGACATTTACGAAATGCTAAGTGATTTTGACATTTTCACACCCTCACTAAGAGCAGTTTTTACTGTTACAAGAAACACTTTACATTTCTTGATAAGTAAATATAACCTTTCTTTTTTCTGCGTGTATGCTTCTCGCCTGTAAACACGTGTACAGTGTTATTTATAGAAAATTCCATTTCTAGTACAACTTTAGGCCACTCTCTACCATAATCATTCTTGCTCAATTTTCCCAAAATCATTGGTCCTATTAGGACTTTGTTAACAATCTCAACTTGCCCATCCGCTTGCGGAGACCCCAGTCGCGACCTACTGATGCTAATACAATTAATACAATGCTGGTACAATTTTGTAAATTTAGTAAAAGCATCGATTACGACCAATATGTGCTTCTTTTATTTCACTCTTGTATTAAAAATATCAATATGCTTTACGTATATAATTTCGATTTGGGGTTACCTTGACTTTGCCTTCGGCTTTACCAGAAGGCCATGTGAACGCAATGCAACTGCATCAGTTTTTTTATATGATTGGCGATCTCATTTTATCCTGCATTTATCCTGCATCACCTCAATTTTCTTTCTGATATCAGCAATGCCGCACTATCTTTATTTTTTGTAAGTGCGAGATTCATTTCAAATAAATTGTCGGTGTAATTGCAGAATAGGGGCGTCACCTCTGTTTTGGCAGAAAAAAAATTTTTTCGGCAAACAAACTATTAGAATCTTTAATTGAAGGGTAAATGAAACGATTTGGCGAGGCAAAAGTTAAAAATTATTGATACTTTTGTTATTACGATGTCTCAATATGGGTCTGTCATGATATCGGAATGATCATATGTGACGTGCGCCAAAGAAAGGGGGCTTACTCTGAAAAGCGAGATTGTTCAGGACGAGCGGTCGAAGTCGATTTGATAGACGCGACTTTTAGGAGAGAGGGAAGACTCACGAAATCTTCCCTCTCCACTTACTACACATTCTCACTCATATAGCGGCGCGGCTCACGGACGGGGTATAGCCGAGACGCGTAGATTGCATTGGTGAGTGGTGGGAGGTGTTTCATGGGATCTCGAGCGAAAGCACGATTTCTCGGGTTTAACAACTCATTTATTAACAATAATAACGCTCGGAATTTTTTGTCGACGGCTTCATTAAAAAGAGCAACTCAAAAACTATCGAAAGGGGTAAAAACCTCGATTTCGATTTTTTCCGAATAAGCCCCCTTTCTTCGGCGCACGTCACATATTTAACTCACTGTTTAATTGATTTTAAACATCAATACGGCCAGAAATACTGTAAATAATTAATTACAACCCCTTCGACTAGTCACAAAAATAATTTTGGTAAAATCCCTACCCCTTTCCAACGTCTCGTGGGGCGGGAAGGCACCCCTTTGACTGGTCACAAAAATAATGTTAATAATCTCGATCATAATATGATCACTCCGATATGGTGACAGACCCAGATTTGAGACATCGCAGTAACAAAAGTAACAATAATTTTAAACTTTCGCCTTGTCAATTCGCTTCATTTATGGTTCAAATAAAGATTCTAATAGTTTGTTGCAAAAAAAAAAAAATTTTCCAGCCAAAATAGGGAAGACGCCCCTATTCTGCAATCTAACCAATTTGTCTTTAACAACACATATCATATTACATCTACTGACCACTCAGAGAAAAATTGTCTTGAAACAAAAGCAGCGACATCTTGCCTGTTTTGTTTTGAACCACGTGAATACATTTTTTACACAAATAGAATTATTTGGCTGCAAGATTAGGTGAAGTTAGTCGCATAAGACTAATTTTTGCTACAAAAGGTATTTTGTTGAGACAAATGAAAAGCCTCTCAGTTTTACATTTAAGAGGAAATTCCAATTACGTCAAGAAACATTCCTTTGGTCACAAAAGCCCATTTTTCCGAGGGAGCACATCTACATATCATATCATACATATCTATATAGATATTCTAGCTTTAATATCTTTTTTCTTTAAGGAGATACACGCTCACGAACACACTTTTCTTACGGATTTGTTTAAACTTTGACTATAGGTTCTTTGGAATGTCATCTAAACGTGTCCGAAATTTCAAAAATAATGTCCTCTCCTGAGCTGAGATAAGTAAGATCAATGTTGAACCCTTATACACGTAAAGCCTATCCCAAGCATAGGAAAATGTTACATTTCTAACTCTAACTCGTAAACTATTCTTACGGTTTTTTTTTTCAAAAACTAATATATTTTAGAAAGGCGTTTCATAAAGATTTTAAAAAAATTTCAGAATTTTTGTCCTCTTAGTTTGAGAATGAGAGGTACACTGTTAGAAAAATCTGTATGAGATTTAATATACATGTGTGTGAAGCAAATATGCACTACCGCTACTGAATTGTAACAGACATTGGTGTAGTGAATTTAATATACATGTGTATTACATTTAATATACAGGTCGTTATATCAGTTTGCGTGAAAACTCAAAGTAATTTTATTTCTTCAAATCTTGTCAAGTATTAGCAGTTAAATTAATAATCTAGAGTTCGTCGACTGAATTCTTATTTATAATGAAAGTGCAATGTACGGTTAAAACTTTTCCCTAAATTCGCTTTAAATGGTAAAAATTTAATGCGAATACAGTTGATTGTAGGTTAGCTCTGTTATTTATTAGCTTAGTCGAACTTTTCGACTTGAAATCCAATTTTATTTTTGGTTAATAGGAAGAAGGTATCATGTTTTATTATTAAGGATCGAAAATGACTGCTATACTTATTTCGAATTTGTGTAAAGTAGAATTATCTGATTTTTCTTGTAAGTGATCAACATGAATGTATATGAAATTTTTATACACGCTCTTAATGGCGATTATATATGCTTGATATATTAATTTCAATACACATGGGTATATTAAATTTAATATTATTTTTAACAGTGTATGCAAAGTTTGAGAATTTTGAATTATTCGAAAAATGAAACAAGCACGTGGTTGCTACTAGGCAACGCTGTCGGAGCGTCTAGCGGGTCTAGCGCATGCGCAACAGTTGTAAATCTTTTATGAGAAATTTTGTTTTTGATAAATTTACCTTTAACTACTAATCGATCTGTTATATTTTCAACAAATGTTACGTTTGAATTTCAAGTCAAAGAGCATAACTGTCAAAGCAGACACTATGAAAAATACGACGTTGCCGCGTCTACGCTGAGATCTTGAGGATTTAGTGTGTACTCGTTTGTATACACAACTTCTCTACGTGTAGTGTACAATCATATCCAAAAATTTTCTCTTAGGTCTGACAGGAAATTAATGAATAAGACATTATACCGGAATAATTAACTAATTTGTGTCTTTCTTCGTCGTAAATGAGCTACATAGCATACATTTAAGGGTTAATAAAACTTATATCACTCAAACAGTATTATTTTCCGACATAGACTTAGGACTAACTTTTTGCAGATAGTATGCGCGACCGTACCTCCTTAAAGCCAATGTCAATGCGTTACAATCTGTGACTATTTTTAATTCATTTCCGTGGAGATATATGCTAATGTGGGGTATGGTGTCATTGCGGGGCACGGTGATTCTTGTAACTAATGCTCATGTTTCTTCATTTTCATATTAGTTTTTTACGTAAAATAGCTTTCTTTAGTACTCAAGAAAGCTATTTAATGTGAAAAAACTGATATGAAAATCAAAAAACACAAGCATTATTTGCTAGACTCACCGTGTCCCGCACTCGAAATCTTCGCGACGCATAAACAATGGCATTTCAAAAAATAAAAGACCGGATGGAACCTTGAATCTTTTTTTCGCTGCATGAGAATTGCACCGAATCCATGAGAGCTTTTTCCACAATGTAATTCTTTTTTCGCTTTAGGATCATAAATCGCCAAAATAGTAGTTTCTGTCCATTTCTTTTTCTCAAACAAAAAGCTTTGCACACACTTACTTTCAGATATTAAAATAAGACTCACAAAAACAGTCTTGAGTGGTACTAAAATGAGACCACTGACATAAGAGCAGGCAGTTATCCTTTTTGAAAACAGGACACAAAAATATGATACCGTAAAAAAAAGAGTTCTAGTTTTGACTGTGTCGTGTATTGATTCAAGAATCTTTGACAAGCAGCTGTACAACGTATAATAAATATTTTAATTCCTCAGGTGATATTTTTGACTTATAATCCAAAATACATGTGCTCATAATTATGCTTACAAGTCTTGAATCCGCTAGGGGCCATCCATAATTTACTTAATGCAATTTAGTGCGAGTTCCCCCCCCCCCAACTTATGTAACACTATTTTCCAGCTTCTGCCCAGAACCACTAGGAGATTTTTCAATAAACTGAACTCGAAATTCAATTGCAGGACTTACATATCAGTACACTGTTAGAAATTTCAGTAGGAATGTTCAGAATCGCGTGACTAAAGCTTTAAGCAGTAACCGTTTATAAATATTACTAAACAGGAGAACGGAAATTTCAGCAATGACAACTGCATAACACTTTAGTCACATGTTTTAGACAATTCTGTTAGAATTGAGGATCTTTCAGATGCATTAACTTAAAATTTCAAGAAATCACAAATGTGTTTTGCTTCATTAATTTTAAAATAAAATATGTAGGCTATTTGTCTGACCAATATGAGTGAAATCAATATAAATGAATTCGTATGTAGCCATGTTACAATGAATCTAACAGAAAAGCCGACAGACACTTGCCACAGAGAGAATTTTTCGACATACGAGCAGGGAAAAATAACCTCTATGACAAATTTCACTTGCACAAGAACTCCAACCTAAGGCTGACTGATTTAGTTCCATTAGTTTAAAGACGAATTTAGTGACATGGTCACTGCAAGGCAACCCTTGAACCTAGACTTATATTGGAGTTCTCGTGAACCCATTTTTGGTTCCAAAGGAGCTGCAACAAAAATGAACCCCAATTGCTGAAAAGGAACCCAAAACGATAAATGAGCTCTAAATGATACCTCAGTTGGGCTTCCAAAGGATCCCAATTGTAATTGATCCTATTTCTAAAGAACCTATTTTTCACTTCGTCCGCTTCGACATTTTGTATAATTAATAACACAATTTTTACCTTAAAGCACACATGTAAACGAACTCTAATGGACATAACTTAATGAGGATGATGGATGTACAAAATATTACCGCAATTAAAATAGATATAATGACTTGATAAATATCAATTGCAGGTTATGTAACAAACTTGTAAAACATAAGGGCTTATTCATATGCAAGAAACTTTTCGCACGAGCAACCTCATTGGATGCTGATCGCGCGCTTATTTAAAATGATAAAATATGCAAATAAATTTTTTACAATATAATTATCATAACATTATTATAATTATTGTTTAATAATTATAAAGTTCAAAAAAAGATTTCAAATTATTTAGAATTGATATTTTTGAAGAAAAATCTTCCTTCTTTTAAATAAGTGGTTGGTTTGTGAATGCGCCTTCATGTTGTTCTTTTCAAGTGCGTTCTAAACGAACCCTTTTGGGTCTCTACGGGTATCTATTGGAGCTAAGTTCTAAAGGATACCAACTTTAATTTGAGCCGCAACATTAGTGAACCCCCAGTTTTTTCTGTGTATGACCAAAGCCCATTTTTTATGATAATAATTTATTTTTTTGCACATTCAATACACTGGGATGTATTATATAGTATGTTACATTCCGAGTAATGCACATCATTTTTTATAGCAAATCTGTTGAAAATTCGAGTTTTTGTCCCTTTAGAGTTTAGAGCGGTTTGAAACACGGTGATTGCAACCCTAGGGCTGAAGCAAAATTTTTCAATCATAGGGATACAAACGTCATGTTTCAACCCGCTTCACAAGTATCGAAATTTGAAGTTTCAATAGAGATGCGATGAAAAAACTTGTTGTACCTGTTTTTCGTGAAATGCACCCACACAGCCCAAATCACGTCAAGCAGATAGCTTTGCCCTTCGAGAAGCGAAGAGTGAAGAGTGCGCATGCAACTCTTCACTTCTTACCGTCAAGATAACTTACATTTCTGTTACCATTTAGGAATTTTATGAAACTATTTGTAATTTTCAGATACTGTATCTGAATGTTAATAAAAATTTCGTAAATTTACTAAAAAAGTTACTGAATTTCGTTTTCAGCAACCTAATTTCGTACATTTCAGTAACCTTAGTAAATTAAATGTGTCGGAATTTTCCGAATATTTCTAATAGTGTTAATTGGACTATACAATTAATTCCACTCATGTCTAGCGATAATTTCAACTTTATCGTCATTTCGTGTGTGCATTCTATTATCCTTAAACGTAAAATACAGGAGAGTCATGAGTTCGTGAAGAAGGGAGGCGAATGAAATGAAAGGATCCTCCCTTTAGTTAAAACTGAAGCACGTTTTATGTTTCGAAAGTAACAGTAGTGAGTAGAGTGTAGAGTCGTTTAAACAGTAGCGCGTCTTCCATTTCTCTTCAACTCATTCTTCTTTCTCTTCTTCCGTCTCGTCTTGCTCCTCTTTCCTTTTTTTTTTATTTAATTTTTTCCCCTCATCTTTCTCCTCCACATCAGGCTCTTAACGTACACTGAAAAAAATGGTATAGCTACTGTAGCTAGAAATATATTGCTGGGGAGATCTAGCTGAATTTCCAATAAAGTCTAGGTAGGACTGGAAACTAGATAGCTAAGATATACAAACCGTCTATCTCCTGCAGACAGAAAATTTGGGAGATAAATCTATCACCATTTTCTAAACATTCTAGCAGTCATGCTCAAACATCGTATCTGCTATAATTGGTTTGCTCGTGACAGCTAAATTTTCTAGGTACTGTACCTATACTTTGCTGCAAGAAAATCTGTTCAATACAGCTAACTATTTAGGAAGACGAAATCCAGCGATACTTTCTAGCTGGGATAGCAAGAATTCTAGGTAATACACCTAGAAATTTTTTTCAGTGTATGTAGTTGGTGTGCGTATGTGGAAAAGAGTGGAGCTAAGCCATTACAGAGGCTAGAGGGGATTGAGAATTGCCCGATCCTAGAATGTACTGACACGCGCCTTTATTCGCGATGCCCTCCAGCACTCTGCCACAGCTTGCAGATGAGCTTTCCTCAACAAAACACATACCATCCATAGGATGGCAATAGTAAACACTCTCGTTAAAAATGTTCTACTAAATTTTAATTTATCTAAGTAATGAACTTTCAATTAAACTTTCAAATGAGTTTCAGCCATCACAAAAGCATCGTCGCTCTTGCCTGCGTTTTGTTTTGAATGAGGGATGGACCACTCAATATTCACAGTACACTCTCGAAATATTCCTATTTTTATTCCATTACTATTTTTATCTTATATTCCCAGATATTATTGATATTCTTGATATTCCGAAATATTCCGAAATACATATTTCCAAATATTCTCACATATTTTAAGGTATTTTTCGGGAATTCTGACGATTTAAACACATTATAACTCCTCGACGAAATCCGCATCATCAATCATCATGCATCTCTTCGATATCTTCTCTCCATTTTATTGCGACTAGAAATGTGCCGATGAAAGTCTGAATTTGAAATGTTTATATTTCTTTTAGTGTTTACAAATTTGAAATTAATTTATTTTTTATATTTTAAGTGGTGCTATCTCGAATAACTGTTATGGCGCTGTGCGCAAATGTAACGCTCGGATCGACTGATCGCTAGGCAGTTTGACTAAAAAAATACCAAATAATGAATAATTGATTAAATAAATTACTTTTTATGAATTCATACACCCAGTATTGAGATTTGCAATTAATTAGAAATATACGAAATTCCAGCAGATAAGAAATTACAAAAAAAATTAATTCCCGAAATTTGAAGTTACTGCAAGGTATATTGATATAATTATGCCTCATCGCTCTAAATCACTGAGCTATTTCATTTTTTGGAAAATTATTTTATTTCTCGTATACGAGTTTTACTATTATCCAAAGTATCATAAATAAATGTTAAAATATATTCCTGACTTAATTCCTTTAAAATTGGCTATTTTTCATCGCTTAATTGATAATATAAAAAAATATTTATCTTCAAAAAATAAGTAAGGCATTCAAATTGCAAATTAAACATATTCTAATTGATCGCTATTAGCTATATCATTTTATTATGTAGTTCCATCTCAAAAATATATACGTGTTAAATAATATTGTTCGTAATATAAATTGTCGATACCTAACGTTCAGACAATACTTATTTTTCACCAATTTACTCTCTAAATTCGAATTAGTAGAAATTTTATTAATTAAATTAGTAGCATTGTATCTGACTGTAAAATTAGTAATTTTATCAGTTTCTACTAAATGAAATGGTAAGATTTATGTAACTAAATGAATTAGTAAGGGTATTCTACTAATCTGCTTAGTAGCGCCGACTTTCTAATTCAATGAGTAGCAATGAATTGCTATGGAAACATAATTTAATAATTTTTAAAATACTTTCTGCTGGTTTCGGAAAGGTAAAAAAATGTCATAGAAACGCAAAAGCTTGCATACGAAAATTTGTGGACAGAAAAATTTGGCGACAAATAGTTGATAAGAAATACATGATGAAGAGTGTTAGTGGAGTGAGAGGTGCATGAAACGAAAAAACATGGATACTAATGGGTCCGAGTGGAGAGCTTTGCATGGTGACTTTGTGAAGCTCTTCGTTTGGTGTGATTGCCAGAGAGATTAATCAGCGACCTGGGTCGGAGCAGTGTTGCGGAACGAACGTATTATTGAAATAAACAACACGGGAATTCTGGATAAATCTAAAAATTTATACCCCCTACCCTTATACCACCTCGTACACTTACCTTTCTTACTTTTCACGTATGAACTCCCTTATCCCCGGCGCAAAAGGATATTGTTTTCTACTTTTCTACAAAAAGATTCATTTTGAGACAAATGAAAATTCTCTTAACCCTAATAGGAAACTCCATTTCTGTCAAGAAGCATTCTTTTCACACAAGAAGGCATTTCTCTGAGTGGATATTGTTCCAGCTGCTATTAAAAATAAGCATTACTAATTTTATTTTAAAACTTTAAAAGCGTACAGTCTACATAACTTTTTTTATGAATAATTCAATATTGTAAAGGGTATTTCACAAAATACGTGATACGTTCAGGGGGTCGAGGGGATCTATCAAAGCGTCATTCATCATGTATCACGTATTTGTGAATTACCTCTAAGCCTAACTTGGGTTTTAAACTGAATTTAAAATTTTAAATTCCAATTTCTAATAGAGTATAGACTTATTCTATACAGATAAATCATATGTCGTGGTCAGATACGGGAGTCACGACAGCGGCCAAATTTTTAATTTCCATCGTCAGGATCGCGGAACGGAATGAGGGAGGCATTGGGGAAGTGGAGAACAGGTTTTCAGGCGGCTCTGGTGCTAAATAACTGAAAGGGTCCTACGAAGCGTGACTGCCTGACGAACTGCGCCCAGGGATCAGTGTTGGAAAATTTTGAACAGGTGCTTATCAAAACGCGTAATCTTCCTTTTTATACACTGAGAAAAAAACTGTTACTGGCTTGCTACGATTTAACTAGTGTCCTTGGTTCGTTAGAAGAATTACTAGGCTAAAGTAGTTAAACCAACCAGAGAAATTTTGATTGCATTTACTAGTAAAACAGGTGATTTCAACTTGGTTACACTACGTACAGTCATTCTCAAAAATCGCCAATCTTTAAAATGATTTATCCAATCGAAAAAAATAGATCTGTTTTTACTTTCTGCAAATCTTGACGAAGGCTTCTAAACGTAAGGTAAATGTCCCAGTAATCGTGAAACTTGGTTATAGTTTGAATATATTTATAAAAAAATGTGTAAAAGTAACATGTATTGATAAAACCCACTTATTTTTAGCATTTTATAATAGCAAATAGAAGTTATATTCATTCAAATTAAATAAAAAGCAAGAAAATTGGCATCACGATTACTGGGACTAAGGTCACGATTACTGGGACGTTTACCTTACTTCAGGAAAAAATGATTCAGGTTAAAATTGTTTATTTAACCGTAGCTATTTAGAATTTTAGTTTTTTTTATCTCTTTAGGGAAAGGTTTTACTTCTTATTTAATTCTAATGAGCAAGGTCTCATTTTATTCTTTGAAGGATTCTCTAACAATTGAGGGTCTGGATCGAGAAACTCGCCAGCACTTGAGATCGGGTAAAAGTATTGTCCAAACATCTGGGTGGACGGAAAATTAAAAAATCAAAAAATTAATTTTTGAAAAATATAGGCCTGTAGATAATAGCGAGACGGAACTTTTTTCTGCTTTCTATTTTTTGATCGGATAATTATTTTCAATAATAAGCCTAATAAACTAAAAAAATGTGTCCTTAAATTCAATTAGTTTTTAAGAAATAAATCGTCGTAAGTTCGGCAAATATTATTGAAACTGTTTCGAACTTTATATACCAACGAAATATACCCTAGCGATGCTTACAAAATAAAGAAAAAGTTGAAAATCGTCTATTGTTTATTAATATTTAATTGCAAATTGAGACAGATCGGTAACCCCGTTTTTTCAGTTTCACCGACAAAAAGTATCGAGGGAACTTTAGAGTTGATATAACTTTCAGTAAGACATTTGTTCCTTACTATTGAAGGAAGATTTGTGGACATTTTGAGACCGATTCATTGAAAATTGACGGAAATATGCATTTTACAATAAAGCATGAGGCGCCGCCAACGATAGCTCCGTGAGTACTGAGCACCATCAGGCAGCGGCCTAACCGTTTGGCTTTCCAGAACTCAATATTTTCAATGATTTTTTAATGTTTATCTGCTTAAACGACCTATTCACCTCCCCAAGAAATATCGAAATGACAAACTAGGATTTATACGGTTGCTTAGTTTAATAAATTATTATTATTATTTCTAATGCAAATATATCATATAAACTCAAGAGAAACGGTATCTAGGACGACAATAATTTAATGAAGAACGGTAGTTAAACTTATACTACATGGACGTAATTTTATAAATATTATTTTTCGGCCAATAATGAAATACTTTTATCGTTATCATTATTTCTAACGCAAATATATCACATTATTTCAAGTGAACCGGTCTCTAGGCCGACTATAATTTAATGAATAACAATAGTTAAACTTTCTCTACATACATGTAATTTTTAAAATATTATTTTTTGGCAAATGCTTTAATAATTTTAATTTAGGTAGAATCCTCTTGTATCACAGTAAAGGCCTGATTTGAAATATATTCGGTCTAATCAATTCTTATTTAATTATAAATAAAGTTTCATAATATCATACCTCTTTCTTGTCTAATTTCTTTTCGTTTGCTTTCCATTTTTTTTCATTTCTCGTTCTTTTTCTACCATTTTGTAAAAACTTTTCCTTGCACATTTTTGTTATTTGAAAACTGAATTGAATTAAAAACTATTTTCACATATTAAGCCTTGGGCACTGGCGGGCGGCATGCCATGCCGCTTTCCGATGTTTCCGCAATTTCTATAGAAGCTATTTTTAATGCTTAATTAGGTGGTATGTTAATTTTTGTGCAAAAATACAAATAAACATTCCTATTATGGAAGACGTCGATTCCGTGTGGGCGGCAGTCCATACCACCCGCCGGCGATCTACTTCGCCTAATAGTACGCGCCACACTGATAGAAATAATAGTGTTGATTTAACCATATGATCGTTGGTTGAAAAATTACGAGTATATTTATAATATAATACGTGTACTTCAATGATAAAGAGTAGGAAATGCACTTACTGAAATATGGTAAATACAAGTTACTTATATTTGTGGTACAAAAATGTAATATTTGTGTTGCTATTGTATGAAATGTGTAATTCTATTAAACATTTGCTTGAGGGAACTATCTCTGAAATGTTGTCGTTTAGCAATACCCTTTGTATGACTGATTTACCCGACTCGCTTTGTTTAGTTTACAACAGGCGCATCTTGATCGCGCCTGCGCGGCTACTTTCGTAAGCAACAAGAATCGGATGGCCAAAACAGACATACTGTATGGCTGTATCTATACCAGCAATAAAGTAGAGTTAATTTAATCATAAATATTGTTGTACCACTTATTCATTTCTATCAGTGCAGAGCCAGAGGGTTACATTTAAAAATTAGAAATAAAATATTAAGCGAAATGTTTCTGTCTATAATTTCTGAAAGTTTGTAGAGACGTGTCTTACTTAAAATTTGTAAAAACTGAATTCGGAGATGCTATAAAATAGAATAACGGACGTCCCGAACTCTTTTTTTTAAGGGATAATAGCAAAAAAATATATTCTGCTAAATAAAATTTTTCTGTATATGCACTATTTGGAGGTTAGGATCGGTTGTCAAGTCTCTGTCATTCCGATAATATTGGTATCTGTTGTACCGAGTGGCGTAGAGGGCGTCCTAACAAGCATAAATTAAATTATTTATGAAATATATTTTTTGGATTGCCTACAAACAAGCTTAGTTTCGGGACATTAGTTACTATGTTTTATTACTTGTCCCAAGTTTTCGACCAACAATATTGTGTAGTTTGGAAGTAAAGCTGCGGGGAGAATTGTAACACACATAACCTCAAAATACACACATAATAATCAAAGTTAGCCAAATGAAATTTTTTAAATTATTTCACAACAGAAGAGTTCGGGGACGTCCGTTAGCATGTTCGCTATCACATTCCCCAAATTTTTAAGGCAAAACCTTTATTATTTTAGGACAAAATCCGGGGAACCTAACACTGCTAAAATCAATCATTGTTTATGTATCACATGCTCTTAAATTTGTATTCTTCCCGGTGAGACAGACATTTATTCTGCTTTGTCTACAAACAAGCAGTTTGTTATGCAGAAAGAACCAAAACATTCATGTACGCAAGGCAGTTAAAATGTTGCTTCCTACACTCAAAAAAATTCTAGTTGAATTAACCAGAATTCTGGTTAATTCAACTAGAATAGAGTGTTAAATATGCCCTTACTATAAATTCTGGTTAAAAATATCAGAATTTTCTGGTTGGCAAGTTTCTGGTTAATGTTACCAGAAATTCGGGTAAATTTAACCAGAATTTCTGGTAAGGGTAATCAGAAATCTTTACTAGACAGTTTTCTAGTAGCTTAAGGATACAACGTTCTGGTCAACTTAACCAGATATTCTGGTAAACTTAACCAGATGTTCTGGTAAGCCCAACCAGATATTCTGGTAGCCATCGATTTTCGACTATCGGATTTCGATACTTTTCTACCTTCATGGACTCTTCCTAGCCCCCTCTGAAATTACATGGACTGCATCCCAAAGAAAATAATCTAACGAAAGTTTCCGATTACCGAGTACAGCAACTATGTTCCGCTTCTCTTAAATATTTATCTCTCTATAGTCTATATGTGGATATATTAATAAATGGTGATAGATTCAAGACTCGAAGCAAAATCAGCATATTTTTTATGCAGTCTGTTTCTGAAACTATTCGTTAAGAGTATTTTGTTTGGGATTTCACATAATATGCACTTATATCACTTGGTCAATACCAAAATTCTCGAACATTCACTTTGTTTATTTATTGTCTAAAATGTTAATATTTTCGAGAATATTTTTCAAAGCCACCCAAAAAATATGTGCTTGGTTTAGAAGTATCCCTGTACCACTGACATTTAGACAGATAACGGGCAGTTTTTTTTTAACACAACTAAATTCACGGTTCACTATAATTATTTATACTTATATAACAGAAAATAAAATTAACAAATCGCGATTGTTCGAGAATTATTGGACATTTCTGACAAAGCGTCACTTGACCCATCCAGCAACACGACACGAGATAAAAGACAGATTTCTGAAACCGACGCAAGTGCGCGACACTTCTGTTACCAGAAATATTAACCAGAATAGTTTTAACCAGAAAAAATCAACCAGAGTTAATTAACTAGAATTTTCTAGTCATATTAACCATAATTTCTGATTAAACTAACTAGAAGTTTTTTAACCAGACGCGTCTAGTAACTTTAACCAGAACTTTTTTTTTAGTTAAATATGAACATAACTGAAATCATTATAGATGCAAAACATAGTTTGTCATTTCGATATTTCCTGGGGAGGTGAATAGGTCATTTGGGCAGATAAGCATTAAAAAATCATTGAAAATATTGAGTTCTGGAAAGCCAAACGGCTAGCCCGCTGCCTGATGGTGCTCAGTACTCGCGGAGCTATCGTTGGCGGCGCCTGATGCTTTATTGTAAAATGCATATTTCCGCCAATTTTCAATGAATCGCTCTGACAATTTCCAAAAATCTTGTTTTAATAGTAAGGAACAAATGTCTCATTGGAAGTTGTATCAATTCTAAAGTTCCCTCGATACTTTTTGTCGGCGAAACTAAAAAAACGGGGTTACCGATCTGTCTCAATTTGCAATTAAATATTAATAAACAATAGACGATTTTCAACTTTTTCTTTGTTTTTTAAGCATCGCTAGGGTATCTTTCGTTCGTATATCAAGTTTATAACAGTTTCAATAATATTTGCCCAACTTACGACGATTTATTTCTTAAAAACTAATCCGATAAAAAAATAGAAAATAGAAAAAAGCTCCATCTCGTCATTATCTACAAGCCTATATTTTTCAAAAATTAATTTTTTGATTTTAAAAATTTCCGTCCACCCAGCCGTTTGGACAATACTTTTATCCGATCTTAAGCGCTGGGCGAGTTTCTCGATCCAGACCCTCAATTATATTTGGGTTGTGTTTATTAAAGTTTAAACTATCGCTGTTTATATCAATAATAACTAAAAGATTTCTAAAATATTTCTGTTTAATAAAAACTACCCAAATAGAATTGTAAAGAATCCTTCAAATAATAAAATGGGGCCCTGGCCATTAAGATTAAATAAGTATTGTCACTTTTCCCTAAAGAGAATGCAAAAATTAAAACTTTGAATAACTACTGGTAAATAAATAATTTTAACCTGAATTATTCTTTCTGGAGTATGCTTAGAAGCCTCTGTCAAGATTTGCAGAAATTAATAATAGATCTATTTTTGTCGATTTTATCAATCATCTTAATGATAGGCGACTTTTGAGATTGGTAGTACGTAGTGTACATCCTTAACAAATAAAGAGTAGTAATTTGATCAAGAATATTTTGTACAATCAACATGATTCTGATACTCTCAAATAGTAAACCTAAGTAAGGTAAATGGTTATTTCAACCATTTTCCTTAATTTTTGTTCGGAAGTTTAATGTAATAATGATAATAATAAGGTAATGTTATTTCAATAGTAATATATTTTTTATTTTCACGGTTTAGACAAAAAATCTCGAAACATTTGAAGCACAGTCAGTGCTAATACTTAGAACAAAGAAAGCTTACTAGTATCAGGAGAAACACAGATCATCACATCTTTTTATTATAACGATGGTGAAAAATTAAGGATAACTTATAAACTTGAGAACTAATTTCTATTGTGAGTTAATACGTTCTGCGGATCCTAGCGGTATTTGTCCTGAAATACTGAAAGTTGTAAATCAGAAATACTATCGAAAGAAATATTTATTTAGAATGATAAATTTATGTTTCATGAACCATGTACACTATAAAAATAGAGATTTATTTTACGTGGAAAGAAATAGTTATTTTAACTTTTTCTAGATTCTTTAAACTAGGCCGATATAGGTTCACTTTACTATGAGTTCATAGTTGTTGCAGCAGTACACTGAAAAAAATGGTTTAGCTGTCCCAGCTAGACTTCCACACTGATAGAAATGGTAATGTTGATTTAACCATCACAGAAAAAACGAAAGATAAAGTTTACATCGATTCCAGGCGAAAGATTCGCCGCAACAAAAAATAACCTTGCCGGTTAAACTTTACACGAATCGAAGCTAATTTTCAATTTTTAACCTAGCCTGGATAATCTTTCGCCTCATTATCGCTCCATTTTTATTCGAAAAGTCACGAGAATTAGGACGCCAGCGCTATCTACCGTCTTTTAACTTCATTAAATTGAAGCAGAAATGGGATTCCCGGCTGTCAGAATTATTCTCCTAACCTCTCTCAAACGTCCAACGAAATACATTCAATTTTTAACCCTTCCAAAATGTACCTGCAACACATTTTAACTATTGAATTTTCTAAGTCTTATTATTTTCAAATTAATATTGAAGTAAGCGAATAGTTGTTTCAAATCTGGTGTCCTGATTTATATCTCGAATCCACTCATACTTTGTCGTTTTCCCATTGCTGCTAAGGGCATAGCAGACGACAGCTTTTATTCCATCGTAGGATAATCTTTCGCCAAATAGCATGTAAACTTTATCAGCGGAAAATTTTACATGCAACAAAATTTAACTTCAGTTTTTTCTGTAATAAGATCGTGGGTTGAAAAATGACGAGGATATTTATAATATAATACGTGTACTTCAATCATAAAGAGTAGGACATGCACTTATTGAAATATAGTAAATACAAGTTATTTATATTTGTGGTACAACAATTTAATATATGTGCTGCTATTGTATTAAATGTGTAATTCTATTAAACACTTGCCTGAGGGAACTATATCTGAAACGTGTCGTTTAGCAATACCCTCTGTATGACTGATTTACCTGACTCGCTTTGTTTTGTTTACAACAGGCGCATCTTGATCGCGCCTGCGCGTCTACTTTCGTAAGCAACAAGAATCGGATGGCCAAAACAGACATCCTGTATGGCTGTATCTATACCAGCAATAAAATAGGGTTAATCTAATCATAAATATCGTTGTACCACCTATTCATTTCTATCAGTGCAGCTAAACTTTTAGCTGGGGTAGATAAACCATTTTTTTCAGTGTCGACTAATAGTATATTACATCCCTTATTGTATTAGGCACGTCTTTACGGGGAGGTCAATGTTTGCATGAGGAGTTGTAGAACCATGACCAAGTGATGTACGTTATTTTATTCGAAATCAGAATTTTTAAGAGACTGCAGGGTCGTCTGAAAGGTGCACTCAACAAAAATTCTAGTTGAATTAACCAGAATTCTGGTTAATATTTAGACAGACAATATTTATCTCTCTATAATCTATATGTGGATATATTAAGAAATGGCGATAGATTCAAGGCTCGAAGCAAAATCATCATATTTTTGATGCAGTCTGTTTCGAAAACTATTCGTTAAGACTATTTTGTTTGGGATTTCACATAATATGCACTTATATCACTTGGTCAATACCAAAATTCTCGAACATTTACTTTGTTTATTTATTGTCTGATTGCCTGAAACAGGGCGATTCACTTTCGTGCGTCCTCTTCAACTTAGTTTTAGAATACGTGGTCAGACAAGTGCAGGTGAATCCGACCGGTGCTACCCTCAATGGGATAATACAAATTCTTGGATATGCGGATGATCTCGACTTACTAGGGGATGATAAAGAAACAGTAGCTAAAAATGCGGAAATCTTGATCACAAAAGCCAAAGATATCGGTTTGGAAGTTAGCGAATCGAAGACAAAATATATGACCGTCGACAGATACGAACAAAGTAATCAAGACAGGGATCTAATGGCCGGAAATATGAAATTCGAAAGGGTTAACGAGTTTAAATACCTCGGGTCTATTCTAACTAGCAAAAATAACACTAAAACAGAAATCAACGCGCGGCTACACGCTGGCAATGGG
>CAKNWT010332038.1:0-11366 GCA_932066315.1 Andricus coriarius
TTCACATATGAAAATACAGTTACAGTAAGACTTCAAAAAGAAGGCATCGAAGAAAAGTCTTATCTTATTTAAAACACAAGAAAATACTCATTTGATTAAAAAAAAACCTTCTTCGCAATGAACTTAATAGTTGTTTAAAGTTTTCAAATGTGAACGACTAGATTATATTTTATCTTTAAAAGCTCAACAGTTATGTAATCAATTAAGGGAATAAGAGCTCGTAACAAAGGGTCCGTTATCTAGTACATTCGATTGGAAATTCAAATCTGTGCTACAGATTGGTCGATTTAGCATTGCCTCTTCAATCAGTCGCTCGGTTTCCCCGGCCAGAGCCTCTTGTAACCGATTAGAGGTTCTCCATTCCGTTTTCCTTTCATCCCTTCAATTAACAAAGGTCAATCTAAAAAAGCTAAATAGCTCAAATGATTGAAATTTCAATCGTAAGGGAAGGCTTAAATTTCAAACCATTTTTTTAACGTTTAAAGGGAAACAAACATAAAAAGTAATCAGAATTTAATTGAAGCAGCTTTCAGCTGTCAATCAATGAAATTATTATATTTTGAATTGACTGATAATAATTTGCCATTGTTTTACTAAAATTAACTAGAATTTACTCGAATTCAGTACAATTGACTAAAATGTACTGCATCTTCGTACAATTAGCATGATGAAATTGTTCCTATAGGAAAAAAATATTATCTCAACATCCGTTAATTGTGATATTCATTTCAGAAGATAATAACATTCCACGCTTCACAGGGGAACCCATTTTTTCAACTAATCAAAATTATTTAAATAATTACCAAATGTCCTTAAAAAGAAAATACTTTCAACATTCGTTAATTGTCCGATTAATTCGATAAAATACTAACTTTTTACGATTTTAGGGAGAAAAAACGGTTTACACAAACATTAATTGTTTAAATAATAAACATATATGTTAAACAAAAAATATTACTCTTGCTATTCATAAAATGTATCATTTATACCCCGCAAATAATAATTTGCCACTATTAACAGGAAAAAAGAAATTCTTTAAACAGATAATAGTTGTTTGAACAATTACAAATTATTTAAAAAATACTTGGAAGCTCGACACTTGTCTATTCAAAATAATTCATGTTGAAAAAATCCAAAAAATACCGTCTTTAGTATGAAAACTACTATTTTGCATTTTTTGGGGTATTTTCTGGGCACAATAACAGGGGCTTAAGGTTCTAAAAATTAAAAGTTATTTGTTGAAAATTATGCCTTGTACAGCCCTTAAGAGGTGACAATACTTTAATTCACAAAAAGTTTATAACAAGTACTTCTTTTTCCATTTGTTTAAAAATCAAGCTTTTCCCATTTAAAACCCCATCTTAATTTCAAAGGTCCGGGGGTACCCTTTCCCTTAGTCCGATTGAGTTCAAATTTTACACGAACTATTTCTACATAAAATGGAACCGAACTGGGGGGTTGGCGTGAAGAAAATTCAATCTTTCAAATTAAGAACCACCCTTATGCATACTAGTAACTAAGCCGTCGTAACACACTTCGTCATGCAGGACGTTGCGTCCGAATTTTTTCTCCTTAGCTACTGGATGGCTCACGATAAAATACACAGAACCAATAAAGCTCTTTTTAGACATACATTTTGTAAAAAAATGAAAACAAAAAATGTAGTATTTTCAAAAAAGCGATTTTTTTTAGTTTTCAAACAAAACAAAAAAATTTCTGACTTTTTTTTTATATGGAAGTGCGTCTTATTACAAACAATTTAGCACCTTACAAAGCTTAATCGGCTTATTAGCACCAAAGATATGATATTTCTGAAAAAAGATACAAAAAATTTCAAAGTCCCATATCTTCGCCATTTTTTTAACGAATATTTTACACGAAAATCTCATTCAAGCACGAAAGTTCTGTTGGACTCATGAATTGTGCTGTACATTTTTATTGCTGAGTTTCTCCCTTTGGCATACAAACTAATACTTCTGATTATAACTCTATTTTTAACCCTTTGCTTTCTAAAACCTAATCTATATTCGTTTTCTTAAGTCATAGGTACTTTGATTCGATTAATTTCTCGACGTACGTGTAACTTCTGTAAAGTCGGCCGGTAGGAGCCAATCATCAATCAGCGCTGAGAAGTTAAATGGGCGGGACAACGGGTTTTAATATCTCCCAGGGAGAAATAAAAGTTGGCGCGATAAATCAAAAGTGAAAAGTCACTGCCCAACTCTCTCCTCTCTCTTTCTCTTTTCCTGGAAGCTGCCAGTCAGCCAAGAACAAAATGGCAAGTCCGATTCTCCACTCTCTTTTGCACTGATCCCTCTCTTTCCCTCCAACCTTCTCTCTCGCTCTCTCCTCTCTGTTTCTCTTCAACTCGCTTTTCATCCCTCTGAGTCGAACCTTTTCTCTCTAATGTCTCTCGCTTCCATCGGCGACTTGCAAAAGTGATAAATGAATTTCCTATTCGCCTCTATTTATATCTATGGTCCGGAACGACCGCATTGCTCTTAGAATCGGATAATCTTCCCGTAATAACCCCGTTGAGTGGCCCGATTATCGGAGACTACCGTATGTCGAATCGATTCACGAATGCAGCCAATTCACACTTTCCACGATTCGCTAAGCACTTAACTATTTATCTGCGATTGAAAACTTTCGGTGGCATGTAATGAAGCCTTGTTGGTATCCTAACTTGCAAACCAGCTTGCTACAATTAAAAAATGCAAAAAAAGATATATTTTTTACATTTTCATTATAATGAGAATCTGCAGGGGTTGCTTATGAATAATTTTTGAGATTTCTTTTAAATTGAGTTTACATATTTTAACTCAATTTTCTTGTAAGAAGTCTTCTTTTTATGTAAATTTTTGTAAAAAGAATGTTTTGAATTTTAGACATTTATTTACAAATGCATTTAAAGAGGTTGGATTGTTTTCTTTTCCTAAATGGAATATTTGATAATCTGAATGGATTCGTTTTAGAATCACCCACAAAAAAGTATTAGCTTTATGTGAAAACTGACCATCGCAGATTTCTTTAAATCTCCACGTCATGAGGCCCCCTGAATCCGAAAAGTAGGGTTCGCGATGGTTTCTGCCTGTCGTTGTCGTTGTTAATAAAGAAAAATGTATTAAAAATTAAAAAATTAAATTTTGGGACATACGACACAAGCTACGAAAAAAAATTAATGGACAAAAATTGTGCATCCAAAAAAGTTCTACAAATTTTTAATTGATATTTTTTAATGGTATGTGTAGTTTTTTTTCGGCGCAATAAATGTCATTAAGAATAGACAAATTAAATTTTTGGAAAAACGACACAAGAGACGAAAGAAAATTAATAGATAAAAGTTGTTCACCCAAAAAATCTACAAATTTATTTAAATTTTTGTTTTGAAAATGCATTGAAAATAAAAAAAAAATAACTTTTTGGAAAAAGGTCACAAGCTAAAATAACATTTTTTAATATATATTCGTACTTTTTTTAATTATAAAAGTAAGGCAATGAATAATACGTCTAATTCAATAACAATGCATAGTTATGAATCGTAATAATATGAATTTATTGAAATGATACATTTTTCAGGGTAGCTGAGAATAAAAATTAATGCGAATTAAGGAAAAAATATTAAAGTAATCATGAAAAATAAAATTTGTGCTTCATTTTGCAATATCTGAATAAGCAGTCCCAGGCCGAAGTACAGAAATATAGTATAAATTTGAAATAAGAGAGTTGAACATAAAGTAAAAAAGTTCGCGTTTTGGACAAATCTTAACCCAGTACGCAGCACGAGATATGTGATGAGAATGTCTTATTGAAAATCGAAGGAGCTTTAACAAAAGAGAATTCACAATCACCAAATTACAATTTTTGATGGTTTGACCTTTAATTTTAACCCTTGAAGCGCCATGCTATGTACGAATAATAAAGCAAAGCGCCATATGGGGTCGTGTACGACCCCCTTGTCGAAAAATGTCATATTGCAAAAGAGAGTAGCCGTTATTTCAATTCCAAAAAATTACTGAATACTCTTCAACTATCCTTTTAGTGTGTAAATAAGATTTTATCGACGAAAAAAATTTTTCTGCGTGTTAGAAAAATAAAAATCGTACGAAAACGTGAAAAATGAGTTTTTTCACGAAAAAAATCATAACTTAGTCAATTTTTGAGATTCTAACCTAAAAACGTAACCTGTAATTCTCGAAATATAGCTCTTCAAGAAAAACAAATTTGTTATAGTGCAGCTTTGAAAAAAGGTATTTATTTGGGAACTTGAAGTGTTTTTTTCATGAAAAGTGGGAGGAACGTTTTTTAATGATTACCTCTTTATTTTTTCATGTCATTTTATTACTTTTTAATAATAATCGCGCAAGAAAAATTGGGACCTTCTCATACCCCGGGGGCTCTTTAAGGGTTAAAAGGCCTGTACATACAAATTTTTGGGAACAAAGAATAAAGAATATCTTTTAATTTTCTTTGGCTCCATGTGAAGGTGAACTTACAAGCATTTTTCAGGCGAAAAACTAGATTTTGTACTGTTAAGAGGAAGAATTTAAAAAAATACATTTTTCGAAATTAAAAAGGCTCCAACCAAAAAAAGTAGGATTTCAACAGAAAAGTGCAATCCCACAAGCACGTATGAACCAAAATTATCCAACCTTGTTGCACCATTGCTGAAATTACATTTTTACTGTCGATGATTCTGCAACAGCAAAAGAGTGAGTGTGGAGAAAAAATTTCAAATTGGTTTCAGAATAAATTGTTATTTCTATAATGCAAACCGAATTTTGTACTACGCACGAAGTAAGCCGGAATGGCTTAAAATAGGAGAATGGTATTATGAACAAAATGGAAATATGTCCACTAAAAACAACTGAAAAAAAAATATTAAAAAAGTGAAAAAGTGAAAAAGCACTACTTTTTAATAAATGAATGCAACTTCCCACAAAGAACCTTTTTATTTTCTATGTATAAATTAAAAATAATATCTAATTCTATTGTAATACACATTGTAATAAAGTTTGACTTCATGGTACATTCCTATGTCTTTTAATAATAAAATGGTTTTATAGCAACATGTTTATAATGACAAGAAAAAAAGAAACAATAATATTGCAAAAAAATACGTCAAAATTCGTTTGTTTTTACAATGAAGCTTTCGTGGTTTGTTAATCTTAAAACTTGTTTTAGTATTGAATTTATCAAACTTAATTACTTTTAAACCTTCATTTTTTCCATCATCACAGTTCAGACTTTAAAATTTGCATGCTTGAAATGTTCATGTCTTATAGTTCGGATGCTTCTTAATTGTTTTCCATCATGTCCAAGTTCCAACTTTAATAGTTTTAAATTTGTGACGTTTAAAGTTTGCCTTATTTTGAAATTCGCATATAGAATTAATTTAGTTTTCTCTTCTATTTAGCTTCATATCTTTTTATTTTAAATGTTAAAACAAATAAAAATGCAGACTAAATTAGAGATGTTATTATATTTTAAACTTATGACTTTTGAGTTTCGATACTTTTAATTTTGCTCGTCAAATTTGAAGTTTTGATATTTATTATTTCTTACAAATTTAATTTATTGAATTATTATTTAATTAGCAAATTGTTGCCATTTAGATTGAATATATATGTGGTTTGTAGAGTTTATATCCTGAATTCAGATCACAGTGATAACTATTAATGAGGTGAGGACTGATTTATATTATTATCGCTTTAATATACTGATAATTTAGTGAAGATGTAATGCTGTCCATTATTGACAAAGCAACGATATCGACCGTTCCTAATAACGCGTCACTTGTCAGCCGCGTTAACAAGCCAGGCATTTCTGATTTTCTGTCCTTCTATGATCCTATTCTATTATCCCTAAAATACAAACATGAGATCCACATCTAGGAAAATTATTAATTACATTAGCATGTGTCATGGATCAAAACGCGGGGTAATTATAATCAAGACAATAATTATTTAATCAGGTTCGCTTAACGGGTCAAAATGATAAGGTGAAGGCGCTATAATATAAACTGGGAGATGAAATACTATTACATTCAAAAGAAAAACTACCGTACACTTTATACATTTTTTAAATAATTAAAATTTGTATATTCAATTATATGTTTAAAAAACCTTGATTTAAAATTAATTAATCGGTACACTTGTCATGTGATTCATCTTTTTAAAAATAAATTCTAATGGTTACAGATAAACTTCATTTAATACTTCACAAATTCGGTAAAACTGCATAAAAAGTCGATCACCTTTGATTTTGTTGAGACTCACATATTTTACGTATTTTTTTATGCTGAACGTGAATCTGCCCGAAAAAAGTGTCGCTCTCTTATCGTTTTCGTTTTGTTAATAACGCAAATAAAACGAAAGACTCCCTCCAAACAACGATCCACAAGGACCCATCCCCTAAAAATTGCCCCCCCCCCTGCTTCAAATCCGTGGAATGGGGTCTTGGGGGGGGGGGAGTTTTCTTTGAACAAATCAGTCCACAGGCCACAATTTTAGTCTAATTCTAACGTTTTATTTTTACCTAAGCTAATAAAATTCTCCATAGATCAGTCGAGGCTGATTTTGAACAAAGTTTTTTACTTTTTTTTTATTCAATAACAATAACGGGAAGAACAAATTTTTTCTTCAGAAGAGTACCGGTTTTTGAAAAATACTTGGATTCAAACCAAAATACCTAGAATCAATAAATCAACTATCCAAAAATGTTGTCTAATAGCTTGGAAATTGTTAAAACATTTATTGAGTTTATTATAAACAAATAAGTGAGTGACAATGGATTCATGGGAAATAGCAGTGATTCGTGAATTGATTTAGACAAAATTTGAAAAATGTATAGACTAAAACCGTTTTTTAACTGAATTCATGAAATATAATGAATTAATTGTTATTTTAAAAACAATTATCCATAGCAGGTAGTTATGTTGAAATAGATCAATTTTTCTATTGAATCGGCCAAAAACTATACACAAATGTCACAAAATTATGAGATTTATTATTCCAATAACAACTGATGATTGTTTACCCATTTTTAAATAACAAACGCACTGTCTGGCTATTTTTAGATGTAAAAACTTGATTTTCGCAACGTAATAAAGTGTGAAAAAGTAACTTCTAAACTTTTAGGATGCTTATATGACAATCAAAAATATTTATTATTAACAAAAAGTGTGCAAACCAATTTTTATCACCTTTTGCATTTTTTAAGAACAAAATCGCTTTTCTTTAGGATATTATCAGACTGTTATTTAGTAATGGCTCTGTGCTGTCGGTCGATAACAGCTGATAATTTTTTTAACAAACCTGACTATCAAATGCATTTTTCGGCTATTCCTAAAGGTACAGATTTGGTTTTTTCAACGTAAGGGGCCTTCCATAAACCACGGGGTTTCTTTAGGGGGGTCGACGAAAGGCTACATTGGTCTACATGGGGTGAGGGAGGTTTCAAATCTGAGCCACGTGGTTTTACACTTAGATGTTAAAAAAAAGCGCATGGTCAGAATACAGAAAAATGTTGACTGAAAACAAAAATAAGTCCAAAAACATTACAACACAAAATAAAGGGGGTGGGGGGGCAAAGAGTGGCAAAAATTTTGCCTCGTGGTTTATGGAAGCCCCCTAACCAACTGTTGACGGTTACGTTAATTTTAAATATCCCCAAAAAACACGAAATTTTTTGCTTAAAAATATATGAAAGGACAAAATTTGTCTACAAAATTATTAATTACAATAACAATAGTGGATCGTTAGCGAGGTTTCTAAAAAATTTTTACAAAGTAAGTTATTTAGAGTTGATTACGATGTAAAAACCCAAGTTTTTACCTTTAGAAATAGCCGAAAAATGCATTTGTTAATAATTTTGGTCAACAAATTATTAATTGTGATCGACCAATAGGACAGAGCCATTACTAAATAACAGTCTGCTTATACCTTGAAGAAAAGCATTTTTTTCTTTAAAAATGCATAAGATGATAAAATTTTGCTCAAACAATTGTTGTTAACAATAAAAATTGTTCGTTGTTATAAAAGTTAACCAAAAGTTTAGAATTTAGTTACCAAGTTTTTACCTCTAAAAATAGCCACACAGTGCATTTGTTATTGAATAAATCTGATAATTTGTCACATTTGTGTATAATTTTTGGCCGAATCAACATAGAAAAATCTTGATTTATTGCAACATAACTACATACTATGGATAATTGGTTAGAAAATTTGTTTATAAAATAACAATTTATTTATGATATTTCATGAATTCAATTAAAAAATGGTTTTTGTCTATAAATTGTTTAAATGTCGTGTGAATCAATTCACTAATCACTGCTGTTCCCCATTAATCCATTTTCACTCACTTATTTGTTCATAACAAATTCAATAAATTTTTAAACCATTTTCAAGCTATTAGACAACTTTTCTGGATAGTTGCTTCATTGATTATAGGTATTTCGGGTTGAATTTAAGTATTTTTCAAAAACCGGTACTTTTCTGAAGAAAATTTGTTATTCCTATTTTTTTTATTGAAGAAAAAAAAGTATGAAACTTTTTTCAAAATCGGCTTTGACTGATCTTTGGAGAATTTCATTAGCTTTGATTTAAAAAAAGAAAACATCAAAATTGGACTAAAATTGAGGCCTGTAGACAGATTTGTCCAGGCTTTGAATGCCCCCCAGTTTGGATCATTTCGAATTTGAAGGCACACTGAACCCTTTTCCATCTTTTATACAAGCTTTATCAAACTCTACACCCCTCCCCCCTCCCTAACATACGAAATAACTATTGGAAGGGTGTCGGGGGTGCCTACGAGTTGTAAATACCCGAAATCGGGCATGTACTGAAATGAAATGGGGAAATGGGGTCGGGATGCCTTCGAATTGGGACTAATATCGATTTAAAGACGTTTCTGGCTCGAGAACACCCTGACCCCTTTTCCAATGATTTTTGATGGGGGGTAGTGGGTACCATGGTTAGCGTGAAAGAGAGCGACACTTTCTTCAAGCAGATTCGCGTTTAGCACCAAGCAATACATAAAATATGTAAGTTTTAACAAAATCAAAGGTAATCAACCTTTTATGCAGTTTTACCAAAAATGCAATAAATATGTGAAACTGAGCCTCATTTATAACTTGAAATCAAATGCTATTTACTTTGCTAGGAGAATGTAATTTATAATATAAATTATAAATCTGTTATATTGCAGTAAGCTTCTTTATGTGAAGATAACATATTATTTCGACTGACACAATTCCAACTCATCTCACGTCGGACACGTTCCTACGGTTGACTAAGGTACCATACTTCCGGGAATAAGTGTTAAAATAGGGGAAGAAATTTCGAAAAATTGTTTGAAAGAGGTAGAACACGTGTCGAATGAGAGGAAAGTGTCAGGTGGGTAAAGGAGAAAGAGGATGAAAGGGGTAAAGAGTTGACTGATGAAGAAATACAGATGCAAAATAAAAAGTTAAAGAGAGGGAAAGCAGCAGGGAGAGATCGAATAGAGAATGAAGCTTGAATATGTGAAGAGGAAGCGGGTAAGGACCGGGTTAGAGGATTTATTAAAAAGGTTTAAAAAGGGGAAAGTTTTTCGGAGAAGTGAAAGAAAGGTTTGATAGCGCATATAAGGTATACGCGCTAATGTTCACAGAAAGGTTAAACAAAGATGTGGAGAGTTAAAGTATTCTTCTAGACAGTAGACAGAAAGACGCTATGGAAGGTAATAGAGAAAATGGAGGTAGATAAAGGTCTGGTAGATAAGATAAGGGATATAGGGTGAGAGTAGGCACGAAGGAAATGGAAGTGTTTTGGACAGGCAGGGGACTGAGGCAAGGCTGCCCCGCTAAGCCCGATGATATTTACAGTGTTAATGTTAGATATACACTGTAAAAAAAAAGTATCATTTCAAGGCTAGTTTTCGGTATTGAAACAGTCCTCCAAAAATATATTCTCGGGTAGCTCCATTCTAATGCCACTTTATTTTGATGCCACTAAACGACGTTTTAGTACAGCTTTTTTGGATCAAAACAGGACTGAAGTAAGAATCAAATGTCAATGACGTAACGTAGCACATGGGAACGTTAAACGTCTGTGAACTGTCACTGTAACTTTCTTCGTGTTGTTTTGACGGTTATATGGCTTTCGTGGTATCGCTCCGGGATGCAAATCAGGTTACAAAAGTGAACTCAAAGAACCCGAATATGGAAAAATTAATATTTTCGTCGTTCAGGGAGACCCTGCTTTTAAAGCTTTATGGCAAAATCTTTATTTCTGAAAAATTTGACCGTGAAAGCTGGCCAGTTCGTACAATAAACATTTTTTGAAGGAAGACATTCTCCACAAGAAAATTCTAAAAGGATCCGATGGCACTATTTTGAGAAAGGTAAGTGATTATGTATTTACAAAACAAAAGTAAATTCTTTTTTATTCAATAAACTGTATTTATTAGGTATTTTCACTTACTACTCGTTTAAAAAATCTAACATTAATGCAAGAATTCTGTCGCATGAATTGTTAAAAAAGAAAATTTGAGGTTAGTATCATACATTTTGTAGCCTTCTAATTTAATCCTGAAATTAACGTCACTTTTTGTGTATCCTACTCAAATAGAACATTGACTAGACTAACTTGGTACATATTTTTTATTCTGAAAATTACAAAAAATATAGGAATAAATTGTGTTTGTTATTGCACTCGCTGGCAGGAAAAGAAACCGAATTTTTTTAAAATGAGTAGTAATTGAAAATACCTCATAATACAGTTTGTTGAATAAAAAAGAATCCACTTTTGTTTTATTTGTAAATTGTGATTTCGATTTTACAGTAAATATATAATTATTTACCTTCAACAAAATAGTGCCATGGGGTCCTTTTAGGGTCCATATTCGGGTTCTTTGAATTCACTTTTGTAACCTGATTTGCACCCCGGAGCGATATACACTTCAGCATAATTAATGTGATAAACATAAAAACATTAGTAGAAAACTACACCGGGCCATTTTCATAATCATTGTTTAATGTATTGTATTACAGGTCAAATCTATCAAAAATTAAAAAAGAGGAACTGCGTTGATTGAAAATCCGCACAGTTTTATTCTGCAAGAGACGAAAGTGTAGGTCAAACCCAAACTAATCATCCAGTGGTAAAATTAATCACTTTGGATCAAAACTACAATCTTCAGTACCCGAATTTCAAACTCTTTGATTTTATAAAATCAATCGAAAACTCGTTTTCTCTGCATTGCAAGCAAATTCATGTTTTTCACTTAGTCTTGGATGATTTGGTCTAAACTCAAATTCTCTTTTTCTTGTGCAGGACACGGAAAAGAAGTTTTGGCGTACACTATTCACTTATATTTGCAAAATA
>CAKNWT010332038.1:11766-30105 GCA_932066315.1 Andricus coriarius
AAGCATGAAGTTGCAATCAATTAAAACAATACTCCCTGTGCATTATTTTAGTTCGTCAGTACGCACCACTTTTCAATCTGAAGTTAGCAAAGTAAAATAGTACGAACGATGGCATCAAAACAAGACGATTTGCTATTATAACAGGACGATAAAAAAGTGATGCTCAATTCAAATGGAACCATAGTTTATACAGTGTAGAGGAGGAGATACAAAAGGGGATGGTAGGGGGAGCACTTTTTGGGAAAAAGAGAAGACTGGAAAGGTACTTAGAAAAAAATTAGCTAATTCTAAATATGGGAAAGTCAATGCAATTAAGATTCCGAAAAGAGGGAGGGAAGGATAAATAATGTACATGGAAATTTAAGGGTAGAAAAGTATAAGAAGTGCTGGAATTCTAATACCTGGGATTTTTAATGTCAAATATGCATGAATATGGGTGAGAGTGAAAGGAAAAAAAATACTTAAGAGGGAAAAGTGAAAAGGGAAGTCAGAGGGTAATAGCGAGGGCTAGATGAAGAAATGTGGATAAATGGATAGGATACTGATTGGATAAAGAGAAGAGATACTGTAAGTGATGTAGCACATGAGAGGTAAGACTTGAACATTGGATGGGAGTTTGTGTGAAAGTGGAGGAGACAGGAATGGCAATCGCAAGACTGATGCAGTAGGATGGTGGGAAAGAGGTGGTAGGATCATAGATGTATTTGGAGAAAGAGAAGGGTAAAACAGAGAGGAGACTGAAGAAGAAATGGAAATAAGGAAAGTATCGTACAGAGAAAAACAGTAAGATTATTTTTTTGCAGCTCATTTGTTATGGTCTCGATATAAGATTTTTTTTTCTCAAACTGATAATACTTTAAGTGTGAAACTGTAACATGAAGATAGCTGATGCACACGCAAGATGATGACATTGCATCGAAGTCATCATTCTAGATCTTCCGTATCTCGAATATACGTCCCTCGAGATAAAGGGGGAAGCGGCTTACTAAGCTTCGAGTGTCTTCATCCAAGAACGGTTCTGCCTACAGCCTGCTCAATTCTTAATAGTACAGATTCTCTTATGCGACTCGTACATGAACTTGAAGTCGTCAACGCTGCGGCGTTTCTACAATGTGCCGCAGATAGGGACGCAGAGGAGTACAGGAAGCAGAACATTCACTTCTACTGAGAGAATATGTTGACAAGCCCCTTCATGGTAAATTACGCCATTAAACGTAGGGAAGAGCTATCGATGGTGTTGATCTATTGCCCGTCTTGCCATAGGCATAGGGGGAATTTAAAGTCCGTTGTGGAGAATGATCAGTGTAAGATCTTCTGGAATTTATCATCCTCTACCACTCAACGCATCAATTCTACAAAGCCTGATATTGTCCTCCAAGATCTGAACACGAAGATCATTTACGTGATTGAATTCTCGGCACCAGTCAATGGTAATATCACGGCAAAGGAGGAAGAAAAACTGGCAAAATATAAAGCACCTCTTTTCGAGCTGAGCAGACTGTACCAACGCTACAAAGTCCATCTTGTAGTTTTCATAATCGGCTGTCTTGGAGGCATGAAAGCTTCATTTCTTAATCAACTCAACAAAATCTCGGCTTGCCAGCATCAGGCTCAGTCCATCACGAGCCGCATGCAAAAGCTGTTGGTAAGGCGCTCAGAATTCACGTTAGAGGTCAGATGTTCGATCCCTGAGCCGGTAGCACTCGAAATTTTTCTATGTACTTTCACCGAAATTCTGGTGGTTCATATCCCACCTTAAGCTGTAGGTCCGCCCATCGTGCACTTGGCTACAACCAAGTCCGTGAATGAAGGGGTAAAAACCAGGCTTTGCCCAATATGTCAAATTAGGCACACTGCTCTTATCAGTTCACTTGATTACATTACAAAAATGCGTCCGTGACTGATGATATATACCGGGACAGCCTAGTGCAGACTAATCAAAAAAATAAAAATCCAACTCTAACAAAAAATGCCTTCAACATATTGTGCTGTAACCATCTTAAGCCTGAGATATTAATTTTTTTGTAATAATAATAATAATGGTGGCTCAGGCAGTTAGACTTCGTGTTCGACGTACGGAGTTCGATCCCTGAACCGGTCCATCTGGAAATGTATCTATGTATTTTCATCGAGGTTCCAGTGGTTATTTCTACAAAAATTTGTAAATGTCAAGAAAAATTTCTCAACTTAGAATAATTACGTTAAGCTTAGTAAATGTATTTTGATTCCAAACATCTTTTGTTGAAATAGAGAATGTTTTGTTGCGAAATCATACATTTTAATTTAAAAAGCTTTCTGAATTCAGTCAGTTTAATTCTTGGTGTTGAAAATTCATTGAGCAATATATACATTTTATACGTATTGCTCTTACATCCTTTACTTTTTATTTTTATAATTTATTCATAAATTTAAGAGATTAACTGTGTTTGGTATGAAAAGAGGATTTAGGTTGTAATGGACAGCAAATTTATGGAAATGGAAATCTGACTAACTAGTAAACCAACTAATCAACTTCATCGTATTAGATTTTTAATAACAGTAATCCATGACAAAATTATTATCATTTTTTTCTAATTTTAAAGCATTACTTCAACAATTCTACGAGCTGCGTGACTGAGTTAATAACAAATCTTTTTTTCAATGGAAAATAAGATATACTTGTTATAAAAAGAACATTAGTTTTAAAAACGTGTTTAGTTTGTTTTCCAATATAATTTAGTCAGATAATATATTTGTCTCAAAGTTTAAAAAAAACATAATTAATTAGTCAGTTAACTTTTATTTAAATACTATGAACAACTTATATGCTGAGATCAAAGTTCATGTGAAATTTAAAATTATGAAAAGTTTAGCACGTAGATTTAGTTTATCAGGAATGGAAACATTTACTTTCGTCTACTTTAATTTTTTGTATAAATCTCATTAATGAAACGCCGTCAGCCAACTTACACGAAGAAACTCGCTTCGTCGGAAAATTCCAGGCATGTGCAATTCGTCAAAATTGAGGAATTGGGAGGGTAGAGTAATGAAGTTCGTCGGTCGCGCTCTCAATCGTGTAATCGACCAGGCGTGGGTTGACGAACGGGGACGAATGATGAAATTAGGAATAATTATTCAAGTATATTCGCGGGCCGGCGGCTCGGCTGAGTTTCCCCGTAGAAGGTACTTGGTAAAATATGTCCTGGAGTTTGGCTGCTCGGTTGGCCGGTAGGCTGGATGGCTAATACGTTCCAGGGTAAAAGTTAGTAACAGGTGGTGCGATCCATAATGGCCCTGCTTGCTTTGCCCTGCAGTCGCCTTCCTCACTTTTGGTGCACACGCGCCTACAACGAAGAAACTTTAATTAAAAATAAAAACTTATTTCTTTTGTTACAGAGTCTACCCCTCCAAGTACGAGTCCAAGTCCGCCCACTACCGTCCTCTCCAAGAAAGGTAAGGTCATAAACATTACTGGAAGCTATAATAAAAGCTTTAATGCAATAAACCGCATCACTTTTTAATTTTAATAAATATCGAATGCAAGCTGTTACATCAATTTAAAGTTATTTCTAACATTATGTGCATATTAAGATTTGAAAAACATATAAAACGATATTCCGCAGATAGTGTAATTTTTAATATTTTTAAGGTATGGTAAGGAGCCGTCCATAAACTACAACCTTCAACGGTCATGTTCAATAATTAATTAATAAGTTTGAGAGTCACTGTAATAATTCATCCTCCACACTCTTTCTCCTATTTCCCTCTTTTTTTAAAGAAATCTTTTTTATCCTGCTGTTTTTAAGAAACTTCCCCTTTCTCTCATTTTTTCCCTTGAATGCGAAGTTGATTAATAGAACCCAGTATGAAAATCCAACTATATTTTGTTAAAAATTTATTTTTTTAGTTGAAGATTCATCTCTTTGGTTGAAAGTAAATTATTCCATTTTCACAAAATTAATCTTCTTGGTTGAAAATTTATCCTTTTTGGTTAAAAATTAAACTGATTGTAAATCATTCTCTTCTGGTTCAGGATGCAATGATTTTGTTAAAAATTGGTATTTTTTGGTGATATTAATCTGTTTTTTATTTCAAATTAAAATCTTATATGGTTAAAATATCAAATTTTACATGTTTCGTAGAAAATTCATGTTTTTTATTTAAAAAAGCAGCTACTTTTAAGTTAAAAATGCATATTTTCTGTTCGAAAATTCGTATTTTTGGCTTAAAGTCATGTTTTTTGTTGAAAAATTATCTATTTGGTTGAAGACTCAGCTATTTTGTTGAAAAATAGTTTTTTTTTCGTTTAATTCAACAGTTTCAAAATTCGTCTTTTGTTATAACATTCATCTTGTATGCTAGAAAAGTTATCTTACATAATTGAAAATGAACTTTCTTGTTGAAGATTCAACTTTCGGATTCAAAATTATGAAAAACCTTATAATATATTTTAAGTTTTATATCAAATTTTAACTTATGGATTTAAAATTCATCTTTTATGGTATAAAAGTCATCTTTCTTGTTTGAAAATTTTTTGTTGAAAATTCAACTCTCTGCGAAAAATGTCGCCTTTTGAACTTCGAAATTTAACTACACTAAACTCCAGATACAGTCGAAGCTCTCAATAAGACCGCTCCCAATAAGACCGCATCCCCTCATCCTTGCTCGAGCTCGCCGAGGCGCTTCCCCCATTCTCACGCTGACTTAGAAATTCTAGTCAGCCGCTCCCAATAGTGCCGCCGTAGAAATCGCAATTTTTATGGTTTTGAAGAGAGTTTTTTTATATTATCCAAATATAATATCGAAAAATATTACAGAATATGAAAATATCACAATTAATATTCCATATATTTGTATAATATAAGAAAAACTCTCCTAAACACCATAAAAATTGCGATTTCTCTGGCGGCACTATTGGGAACGGCTGACTGGAATTTCGAAGTCAGCGTGAGAGTGGGGGAAACACCTCGAGGAGTTTGAGCAAGGATGAGGGGAAGCGGTCTTATTGGGAGCGGTCTTATTGGGAGCGGTCTTATTGAGAGCTTCGACTGTATAAGCACACTCAGTTTACGCTATCCCTAGAACTTGAGGCCTCGAAATTTGGTGACGCTGGGAGCGCGGGCCGAAAGAGAGGTTCTGCTCAGCCAAGCGTGACAATCAGCTCGAGGGCCGCACTCTCAAGGCGTTAGTTGCATCAGGTTGCGTAGTACTTTCAAACCAAACAGAAATGATTCACGCGCCCTTGTCTGCTTACGTTTGGATTCCCCGAGATATGCCCGGAACTGTGGTTATCTCGGGAGTTGAGTGTATTTGGTTATAAGTTCAACTATTCTAGTTAACATTCTTTTTTTTTTGCTTTAAATTTAAACTATTTAGTTTCTGATTCAACTATTTGGTTGCAAATTGATTTGCTTTTTGTCAAAAATTTTCCTTATTGGGTTGAAAAATCACCTCTTTTGGTAGAAAATCTTTTTTGGTTGAAAATCCAACTATTTTGTTGATAATTCAACATATTTCGACTTGAAATCTTAGGAATTTAAAATCTTTCATTTTGTATTCAGCATGCTATGTATATTAATTTCGTGTAAAAAATGTATTCCCCAATTATTCCTCTATTTTCGTGAAAAATCACATAATTTCCCCTATTTTAGGGGAATTTTGGGCTATATACATTTTCAGGAGAGCGAGGCAGTGTTGGGGGAGGAGGGGGGGTGAGAGGGGTAAAAAAATAGCACATGATTGTTAACGTAGCTTATGGACGGTCCCTCATATAGAAGATACCTGTATTTGTTTAAAATTTCTGCAACAAAAATGGTATAATAACAAATATTTTATATGCTTAACTTTAAGCTTTTTTGAAATCTTCAGACCTGTTACAAAAGTGTATTAATTAAAGCCAATAAATTTAATAATTTTTCATCTTCCGCCGAAGCAAAATTTTCGAAAATTGTTTGGGTTATAAATGTCTGACCTTTCAATATCTCATAAAATGTTTTTGCTTCAAAAATTATAATTCTTATTGGAAAGTAGCCTCCTTAAAATATAAAGCGCAGGATTCTCGTCGACCAATAATTTCTTTCCCAAATCGCATGACCGAGTAAAATTTTCACTTTGAACTTTTGCTTGTCCACTAAATCGATGGCTAGCTTCATTAAGGATCACATAGCATGGGACAATTTGAGACTCATTATCGTCGTCGAACCCTATCGCCTATCGGCAGCCTGACCTGAAACCTGCGCATGTGCCGATAATTTACTAAAGATGCGATAATGAAGTTACAGAGTGATCCTCAAACCATGTAATCCGTTCCAACCAGGTGGTTAGTGTTGCTATCTTATGCAGGATATGATATTGTAAAAAGAGAATTGACGGCTTTGTTGTTTTAATCCAATCTTGTCTGCTTTTCCATAAATTCACTTCGGAGTTTACTTTCAAACTTTATTGACATCGACAAGGGATTGTGGAATCATGTGGATCATCCTAAAATGTAATATTTCACTATGAAAACTTTTTTAAATTTCGTGAGAAAATGGGATTGAAAATTTCATGAGGTTCGTAGAGTTTTTCAACTTTTTCTGAAGCTTTTGTTCTTTGTTGTTGAATAATTTCTAGTATTCATACATGTCAGAATACAATATTATGTTTTGTGTCATTCTTATATTAGCTCAGAACTTTAGTTATAATTTTCAATATAGTTCAATTAATACCTTAAAAGCAATAAGATTAATTTCAGAATTTGTTTCTTGTACACTCTACCTTCATATTAAGCATTTTGTAAAATGATTTATAAGCAGGGACTCGACCGAAACTTTCATTCCGTTTCGTTATTGATAACAAAAAATGTTTTTTCTTTTTACTCAAGTTTGATTTGCGATCTCTATATTTGGCTGAAATGATATAATATCTGAAATTAAATTATTAGTTGAATCCAAATTATTTGATATTATTGGCATTCATTAAATCGAACGAAAGTTTCGGTCGGATCTTTGTTTTTTCTTTCGGTATAGTCAAACGCTTCAAAGTTTATTCAATTCTAATGATCAGTGACTAGCTTTATTCAGCAAATGATTCTATGCAACTCTGTTTGGTCTGTTTGTATTGCAATTAAAATGATTCGAGAAAATTCTTATTTATGGTAATAGTAATTATATAATTACAAACTAACGATGATTTTCTCAAAAGTGAACCAAATGGAGTTAAACAGAATCTTTTAAGGAACAAATCTATTTTTATCGATTTTGATATTTGGACTTTTGTTGAGGAAATAAACAAAATCAGGCGCCGCTCTACATCACATATTACAATTTTACGGAATTCTCAGTAATATTTACTATTGTATAGAATTTTTATATATTTTACAACGCGCCACAGAACGATCTGCCTGTTTATTTTATTGCAAAAACTCCAACTGCCAAAAAATAGACTTGATTTCATATACAGAGCAAGTCTGACCTGTTTTTTATTCGAAATTACCGTAACTTAATCCTTTATACGTACTTGCCAGAAGTTGATTCCAAATTTCATTGAGCAGTCGATATATTAGGATTAAATAAGAATTGCAGCTTTCGCCAATAATAAAAGCATAACAAATAAAAATCAATTATCATAAAAAATGGATTCAATTATAATATTGACACAACAGGAAGTATATCACGAATAATTAAAAAAAAATAAGGCAAGGAGTATTCTTCCAAGGCTTCCACGGTATAGATGTCTTGGAAGAAAAAATGTCTTCATTTTTCTTATTTCTTAACTACTGATTTTTAAAAACAAACCTGATCCAATAGATCGATGCCAAATTTTAACTCTCTACCACAAATATTGTAGGAGCTAGAAGTTTTAAACGACGGAGGGACGGAGGGACGGATCGACATACGATCGTCTTTATAAGGGTTTCCGAAATAGTCTACTAAACTCTAAAAATGAATAAGTTACCTAAACCCTGGAATCACTGTTATATCAGAAAATTCTTTTGATTTTTAAGTTCTGAAGAAAGTTTCCTCAATGTTTCAGATTGGGAGGTTCTAACCGAAATGAATAATTCAGTCTATGGAAACCCTAGCTCTCTGACAATTCAGAACGACAAAAAGAAGGGTAAGCTAAAAATTATATTCACATTTTTTGTGCTATGCTTATTATTAAATTGATAACCTAATAACTTTTTGAATTAATAAAACGCATATCACGTTTTTATTGAGTCTTGCATTTTGCCAGTAGATTCCCAGTATTACAAATTTTGAACATTTGTATTCACATTTAGATTTTGAACCTCTCTATACTGTTTACCTTCCTCATGAATTTATAATTGCATAATCAAGATACATTGTAGCGAAACAGTAGAATGCTAATTTTTTGCATTCGTTAAACTAAACATATGAAAAATATTTTCGATGAATATATTCATAAAAAGCATATAATCAGAATTATAAAATACTCCACTCTTAGTACGGTTTGATGATGAAACGATTGGCTTCATTTGGGTATATTGTGTTAATAAAGTTTACACTGTATTATTCCGAGAATAATTGGATGGATCGTGTACTTTAAACCTCGAGCACCATTGAGCATCGAATTTTGCGTAATTAAAAAGTTGCTTCATTACTATATTGGAATGCATCAAACAATCCAAACCGAATAATCAATGAATAATTAACCAAAGTATTTGTAATGAACAATAACGAATTTGAAGAAGCATATCAAATGCATTTATAATGAAATATAATTATCAATCAGAAAAATCAAAACCTTTAATTTAATTATATTTATCTTTAAATATCAAGTGCGGGGTAAACCTCTCAAATTTGCAGAGTGAGCCGGGTTTCAAGATTTCATGATTTTGAAAAATATAGTTTAAGATTTAGATTGTTGTAATCAGTTAAATTGTAACGCTCTAAAAGAACATAAGAACTATTTTTGCACAAATGAGAATATTGGCTCATAAAATCAAATAAATTCCAATACATACTTTGACTAAAGGTTTCTTTTTAAAAAGGTCATTTTTCCCATGTCCTTGAAGTCTTTTTGCAAGCCTTTGCTACGTTTTGGAACCTTTCGCAATTTTTTGCAACCCGACAGCTACAAATATATTTTTCTTTTGATTCCTTTCATTTAAAATTGAAAAGTTGAGGAAACGTGCACCTCGAGTGAACGGAAAATTTCCCCTGTATTTCCTGTGAACTGAATTACTTTTTTTAATTAAATTTTTCACGTCTCAGTTCAGCACCACAGTATCACAGGAGCAGCTTTTCCGTGTTTTTTCTTAAATTGAAAATTGGATTTTGAGTTACCGTCTGAAGTCAAGAAAACGTGCGCCTCAAACGCAAAAGAATGTCCCTCAATTTTCACACAAGTTAGAAACATTTTCTCGGAAAACTTTTCACGCATCAATTCAGTACTGATGTATTTCGGAAGCCTGCTTTTTTCCAAATAGGAAATATAAGAAAAATCGTTTTCCCATAGAAGCCATATCAGTTTAAAACATCAAGATTTAATCAAGTATTTTTACAAAAATAAATAAAAGGTATTGATTTTTGTACACCTTCTGGACCTTATTTCGAACAAATTATTGGGCTGAGATATCGACTCTTAAAATTTGCTTGGAAGAAAAAACTGCAGAGAAAGATTTTCTACGGAAAATTTAAATTAAGTAAAAAATCGGCGAAAGATATGATGTTAAATCTAATTCTGAAATAGTCTCTCGTCGAAAATCTTTAGTAGTTTTTTTTCTCTCTTCTCTGAGATTGAGGTAGTAAAAGAAGAAATTATGGAATTTAGTAAAGCGACCATAATTGATTGCAAAGAAGGCAAGTCACTTAAATCTGCTTCCTTTCATCTGACTACAGCCCTCTTGCAAAGGAGTGGAGTTGAGTAGAGTAGAGTAGAGTAGGTGAGATAGCAGGAGGAAAGCAGGAAGAAAGAGAGAGTTAGAGAGTGTGGAGTACGGTGAGGCTGATATTATTCTTGGGTCTTCCTCGCTGGAGCATTATTAGTTCTGGCGTGTTAGCATACATGAAATATTGATGTTACATCCCCCTCCTGGACCGAGTCTCCGGTCCCAGGCTCCCGTTATGAACAAGCTTGTACTCCTCTCTCGTACCTCTAACCACTCCTTCCCACCTTCTTCTCTCACTCTCTCACTCTCTGTCTTACCCTCTTTATATTTGCATCTCGCTTTTCATCCCCCTTCTCTTACGGCCGCCTGATTGCCTTAAAGCCACTCTTAAAGCCATAACAGCCCTCGACAATTTTCGATGTAACTTCTACTAATTAACCCTGAAGCCAGGCGCGACAAGTTACGACGATGTCGCTACCAGGTAAAGGGTTCTTCCGAACTTGAGGGTTTCGAGGGATGCTTTACATTATTATCGAATTATAAGATGTCAATCAAACTATAACATTAATATTTGAGAAATAATTTCATGACGATGTACATAAAGCATAACTAATTCAAAGTTCTAAAAAGGAATTTCTCATATGAATTCTTCCCTTATACGAATAAATTTTTTTTTTGAACCGACTGCTCCTTTTAACAAAGTAATACTGCACCCAGTGTAGAAAATTATAGGGGCAAACTTGCGTCAGTTAGGGCATTGTCTAAACCGTCTAATATAGGTGGTCTCTTTGAGCCATGATCGGGTGCTGGCTAGCCCGTCAAAATCAAAAAAATTTGTAGGTGTCTAATTCAAATATTTAATTGTACATTTCCAAAAAACGCCAGGATGTTTGAGAATGTGAAAAATGAAAAAAGAACTCGAAGAAAAGGGATTTTCCTCCCCATCATCTAGTCAGTCTTTTCGGGCCCTCATCCGGTGCTGGCTAGCCTATCAGAACAAAAAATGTCTAGCTTTTATGTCCAATTATTTTTTTGCACATTTCGCAAAATATCCAGGTTATTCAAAAGTATACGAAATCAAAATTGGGCAATAAAATCAAAGAATTTTTGTCTCATCAGAGACTAGCTTGTCCAGACTAGCGCAAAATTAGCTTGTCCAGACTAGCGTTTGAGTTTACTAAAAGGTTTCACTTCCACTCACCGCTATCATAGACCGCTTTGACAGCGCCATATTAACAATCAAGACGGTCTATCCTGGCGCGTGATAATTCCCCGATAATTCTGTACATGGGATCGGCTGTTAATAATAATGGAACTTGTGCCCTCTATAGTAAGTATACTAGTATATTGCGTACAAAGAGAAGAAACGCAGCGATTACCAACGTGTCTAAAGTTTGCCACACGAGCGAAGCGATGGCGGCATTCACACGAGTTGAAAACTACGGTCTTCCCTTGAATCGCACTGTATTTTTCATAACAGTCCTTCTGAAAATTTGACTTTCCTTTCTAATATGAACCGCTGATCAGAGGGATTTGAGATGAAGGTCCATCAAGCCTCAAGAAGCCATAGAAAAAGGCATGCAACCAAACATTTCGAGCATAATTCATGAGTTCAAAAGAACCATTGTCAAAGTTATCAACAGTTCCCGGCTTACTACAATGAATTTTTAAAAATGTTCGTAGATTTCCATAAATTTCTTAAATTGTACAAATTTTTCATAAATTTCCATAAGTTACCATAATTTTCAAAATTTCTGAAAATTTGTTTAAATTTATAGGAATTTATAAAATTTATAAAAATGTATGGCAATTTGCCGGTAACTTTTGATAATAGTTCTGCTGGACGCGCGCGCAATAGCTCGGGCTGTTAAACTACAAGCCATAGTTGATACGACAATGTCACGAAAGCATAACTCAAATTAGTTTTCTTCTCTAGAGAAGAAAAGTGATGACGTAGTGGGAACAAAGTAAAGAGGGCTTTCAGACGGGGCTTTGTGAAACATAATTTGTATATAATTACTATAGAGAGCATGACGTGTGTTTTTTCCTAACACTCATAAGGAATTACTACTTTGTCTATGAGCAGTCGAAATGAAGAAATTAAATTCAAGTTAAATAAAAATTGAAATTCTACTTTAACGTTCCAAATTGAATTTCGAAATAAATTGCTTTTAAAAAGATCAGGCTTTACGATTTAAGTGTGCTATTTGTAAAAATGGCGTTTAAAAATTACCAACAAAAAAGCTACCTGTTTCAGGGCATTACATTAAAAGTATGTTATACGGATTTGTTTAGAAAATAAACAGATTTTAAAAGCAAAATTCCATACACTTTTTTAAATTGTTACCAAACCTAATTTTTTATAATATCTTTAAAAATAGTTGTTTTTATTGAAATGGCAAAATCTATAATGTAATTGAATTTGAAACATAAAAATATCTGTATTTCAAATTTCAAGGGGGTTAACATTTTCTGCTTTAGTACCAAAGTTTCCTTGAATAAAATGGCATAATGGATAAAATGTTAGTAATTTTTTTTAATTTGACTAAAATTCCTCAATTTTTTCAAATTTGGTGAAATTCTACGAAAAGTTCTACGAAAAGCTACTAAGTGCAATACATCGAAAAATGAGTTTTTTATATCACTCACATCGTTGAAGAGAGATCTATCGATGTGTCGAAATCATTGGTTTAAATTTTTAATATATTTTACATTAATTATTGCATTATAGGCTTTTTAAAGGCAGCAACAGGCAGCAGGAAAATTTTTGCATTAGGAAAAATTACTCAAACTTAAGAAAGCGTTCCCAAAATGTTAACTACATTTCATTCAAAACCAGTAAACTATAACGAATATTAGTTTAATGTAATTTTTCGAACTTGCTGAAATTCTAGTAAAGAAAATTTCACTCGTTTTTTGTCAAATAACATAAGTTTCATTTTTCACTACTTCAGTTAGTAAACAGCCGAAGGTTAGTGACTTTTAACTGAAAAAGTTTTCCAGAATTGCATTTTATAGCACAGAATAATATTAGCTCGCTGTGAGATGTATTTAAATATTTTATGATAGAGGGATGGATAAAACATAGAGTTCTATAAATAAAACTGCGGCATTACCCTCTTGCTAATGCTGTACTTTAAAAACAATGGTACATAACTCTAGCTTTAAAATCCTTCTTTTCACTTAAAAATTTATCCTCCTAATGATGCTGTATTACCTACAATATAGAGAAAATAAAATTCTTGTGAATTTTGAATGATAATAATGAATGTAAAATTTAGATAAAATTAATTACTTGTTCCTCGACAGTTTTCATTCGGTTTTTCCAACTTCTCTCTGTAAAAATTATCGTCTAACCAACTATTTTTCTCAATATGGATCGTCTCAAAAAAGCGAGCGATTTCGATCGAGCACCGAGAAGTCTCGGTTTTAAAGTTCAAAATATTAGCACGTGCGGGTTATAATAAAAAAATAAATAATCTCTTTACCAGTTAAATTCGTGTGATTGATAACAAATAAATTAAAGGATTTTACCATATTGAGAAGGTGATGCTTTTGATTTAAACGGTTAAGCTTGAAATTAGGAGTTCTCATTCTAAAAATGAGATAGATTTGAAGGTTATGCCATTTTAGTTCTTCAGTAAACTTACATATAGTTTATAATAAACTAAAACTTTAATTACGATTATGAAAATGAGTCATTTTGCGGTCCGAATTCTATTTCATCAAAATATATGTAATAAGTTGTGAAGAGAAAAAGGATTAAAAAATTGATCTAAGTTAACCATTAGCATAATTTAGTACTTTAAACAAATCTATAAGCATTTCTCAAATGTTTCAAATAATTTAAAAAATACCTTAAATTTATTAAATAACCCACATGCTTATAACTATCCAAAATTTCAAAAAAATTGTAATTTTTTTGCGTAAGAATGATTAAATAAGATTCGAATTTTTCAACTTTGAGATCTGCATTTTTCTTCGTACCTGGAATACCAATTTTGAAATTAATTTGCCTCCCTCGTAGAGACATAATTCAGGTCACAATGTATAAAAGTATAAACTGTAAGGAAACCTTATTCGTAACCTCCATAATCTCCTTGGAAAACTAACCTTATAATTTGCCTAGTACTTATTTCGAAATTTGAAATCGGATCGTGTCGATCGCATGCATCCCAACTGTTGAATTAAATTTAAGAAGTATACATTTTTTAAACCTTTTATTTTGGTAATTCAATAGAGTTGTAATTATTTCAATTTTACATTATATTTTTTTTTAATGAAGCGTATTTCGCACGATAGTGTCAAATTTTTTTTCTTCATTCACCCTTGAAAATGAAATGCAATTAAATTTATATAGGTTAAAAATGTCTGTATTAGAATATGAAATAATTAAAAAAAATTTAATTACTTATTTAATCAATAGTTATACCATCATTATATGCATATATGCGCATAAATAAAATATGCTCTGTCAAACGAGATTTTCGGTTAAACTGCCCAATTTTTTCGTATGAACGAGAACATCCTTCAAAGACGACAAAGTGAGAATACTTCTCGGCAGTCAAAACGATAACAAAAGACGTTATCGCTTATTTCCCGTATCATGTCACTTGAATGCATCACTAGATCAAAATTGGACTGTTTAATCTATAGTTCTGCTCTGGAAGTATTTTACATAAAGAAAAATGTAAATTTACCCCTAAGACCTAGAAGTTTAGTGTAAATATATTAATATTCAATAAATTAGCTATCTAGAGTATTATATAGCGGTTAGAATCTATAGATATTAAAATTCACCCACGTGACCATGCAACAGATCGTTCGACTTTCAGAAAAACGCCGATCCTCTAAAGTACGTTCATTCGGTGTTGTTTTGAGTTGCTATAAATTTGACACACTGAATAATGTTACATATAAGACTTAGTATTCTCCTTTTGCGAAAAAAAATGTTATTTCAAAAACATAATAATTCAGCTGCAACCAAAAAGATCCCACTGTTTTTCTAAGCATTTTACTACATTTATACTATTTACACCATTATTCATAATAATTGCAGAAAAAACATTGATATATTCGTTTTCCTCAAGTTCACATATGACACGAACCGACATTTACTCTCGCATTTACTATAAGCTTCATCAAGTGACAAACAGTTGTCTACATAATTTTCCGCGAGCTTCGCATGCGCTCTAACAACGTGTTGAATATCTGGATATTTTTATTTAACCTGTCAGATAGCAGAATCCAATATAACATATAATTTCATTTGAGCTTAGCATATTATCAAGATTCATGTCAATATCTGTATTCTCCGATTGATTTTTTCTTTCCTTTTTTTAAATCCGTTACCTGCCATTTGGGGTTGATGACGCTTCTCTTTGTCCTCAACCTCAAGGAGAAGTGTAATGGAAGAGAAAGCCTCGACAACGTGGTGGTAAGTCGGGAGTCTCTGGAATGGCTTATGCTTCCGAAGTCGAGGCACACTGAGGGTTGAGGGTTGAGGTTTGTAATTGGTGCAACATCTGCGGTCTGTGGGGTGGCATTAATGTTTGCCCCCCGCGCACCCTTCGCTGGTACATACCTATATACATATATATACATATAACTCTACAATAGGTGCAACACTCAAGTTTAACCACGTGGATGCGGGAATATCTCAACGCCTACTACGTATGCGATCACGTGGGAATGCCTTTGTTGTGTACATATGTGCCATGCTTAATATGAATGACTAATTTGCATTAACTGCTTAGAAGCCCAATGCGTCTTATCTAGACTGTTTAAAATTTATACTATTTTAATTTGTACCCGAGTAAAAATCATAAGTTTGGGAGTGATCAATAGGGTGGTCCAATAATTTTTTTTTCGAATTCTTATGGGGACATCCCCCAAATTTGTCCGAATCCACTCAAAAATAAATCAATTTTTTTTGTTTTGAAAAAAAAAATGATATTTAGGGGGTAATTCAGAATCCTCAATATTATCTCAATCGAGTTGAAACTCAACATTTCTCTTGACAATTAGCCATAGAATACGAATAAAATATAACTTTTCAAATATCACCCCATAAGTCTGTTTTACAGGTTCCCAAAGAAACCCCATAAGTGAAAAATTGGGTTTTGCGAGTTTTTGGCGCTAATTGTGATTTTTTTGCGTTTTCTTTGATGTGAATTGTTCTTATACATAAAATATTACTTTATACGGAAAATTAGATATTTTCATGAATGTTTTAAACAATTTATTATTGTTTTAGCAATTTTCTCATAGAATGGAGTTAGAAAGATACAGTTTTTTCACAAATCTTCCATTTGTTATCCAATTTTCAATTAGATGAAAGTGACAGTTCCTCAATGTTTATAATAGTGATTGTTTCAACAATGTGTTATAATTAGTAATTATATTATATTTGAATAATGTTAGACAGATGCGGTTTTTTTTAAATTTCTGGCTCTTCGTCCAATTTTTATTTGGTATGAAGTAATTATAAATTCAAGTTACCAAAATCATTGTTTAAACAATTTATCATAATTATTAATAATATTACATTTGAATAATGCTAGAAAGATACGGTTTTTTGTTGTTGAAATTTCTGGCTTTTTGTCCAATTTTTATTTGGAGTGAAGTAATAATGAATTTAAATCAACAAAATAATTGCTTAAACAATTTATTTTACTTAGTAATAATATTATATTTGAATAATGCTAGAAAGATGCGGTTTTTTTTTAAATTTCTGACTTTTTTAATTTTCATTAGGAGTGAAGTAATAATGAATTCAAGTTAAAAAATAATTATTTAAACAATTTATTATCATTTTTGATAATATTCTATTTGCTTAATTAGTAGAATGTTGCGTTTTTTTCTGAAATTTCCAACTGTTTATTTGTTTTTTATTAGGCGTGACTTAATAATCAATTAGATTTAGCAAAAATAATTGTTCAAACAAATCATTATTGTTTATGAATATCTTCATCTATATCGATTGCGCCTGATAGTTGCGGTTTATCGGCAATTTTTACCTTTCTGTCCCTTTTTCACTTAGTGAGGTAATGATGAATTAAAGTGAACCGAAAAGTTGTTTAAACAATTCAATATTGTTTATAACTATCTTTTCTCAGATAAGTACTAGAAAGTGGCGTTTTTTTTCTAAAATATTTCACTTTGCGTCGCCTTTTTATTTATGGACAAATAATAAGTCAACCACAACAAAAATGATTTTTCGACTGGTATTGTTGTTTTAAGGTGATTATTTTTGCTCTTTTCCCAATCCTTAAAAAAATAATTTAAAGGAAAAAAGCTATTTTACACAAGAGGCAAAAAAGAGAATAGAATAACAATAACAATTGCTGAATTTCTGACAACTCACTGAAGTCTCTCGGTAACTTCTTTAAGGGAAAGTTGTATTCATGTAATCCGTGTAGAAAATTTGAAGCGTATTTTAAATATCTGTTTTATTTCAGAATATTAAATTATCAGAATATATATTCACAGAAATAAAAGAGATTATTCAAAATATAGTTTTCTCTAATGTTTATTTATTAATCGTTAGTAATTAATTAGGCGGCGCAAAGTGAATGATTTCAGAAAAAACCGCCACTTTCTAGCACTTATTTAAGAAAAGCTAGTTATAAACAATATTATATTGCTTAGACAACTTTTTCGTTAACTTTAATTAATTATTACCTCACTAAGTGAAAAAAGGACAGAAAAGTGAACATTTTGTTAACTTGAATTCATTATCACTTCACTCCAAATGAAAATTCGATTAAAAGCCAGACATTAAAATAAAACACATCTTCCTAGCATTATTCAAATATAATATTAATAATTATCATAATAAATTGTTTAAACAATCATTTTATCAACTTAAATTCATTATTACTCCACTTTAAATGAAAATTGAACAAAAAGCCAGAAATTTCCACAACAAAAAACCGCATCTTTCTAGCATTATTCAAATCTAATATTATTACTAATTATAATACATTGTTGAAACTATCACTATTATTAACATCGATAAACTGTCACTTCCATCTAATTGAAAATTGGACAACAAATGGACAATTTGTGAAAAAACCGTGTCTTTTTAACTCCATTCTATGAGAAAATTGCTAAAAACAATAATAAATTGTTTAAAAAATCCATGAAAATATCTAACTTTCAGTATAAAGTAATATTTTATGTATTAAAAACAATTCGCATTAAAAGAAAATGCAAAAAAATCACAATTAGCGTCAAAAACTCGCAAAACCCATTTTTTCACTTATGGGGTTTCTTTAGTACCCTATGAAACAGACATATAGGGGTGATATTTGAAAAGTGATATTTTATTCGTATTATATGGCTGATTGTGAAAAGAAATGTTGAGTTTCAACTCGATTGAGATAATATTGAGGATTCTGAATAAGATTTACTAAAACGGCTTTTTTTCTTATGGGAAATACATGTTAAACTTCATGGGGCTTGCGGCACCCCTAAATATAATTTTTTTCAAACAAAAAAAAATGGATTTATTTTTGGGTGGATTC
>CAKNWT010332040.1:0-13246 GCA_932066315.1 Andricus coriarius
TTTTTAGGAGAAACAGCGTGATGATTCAATATGATTAAGAAATAATTGATCCCGTTTTTTGATCTAGAGAAATTTCAATTAAGAGGTTAATTAAGTAGTTCAAACCTCCCCCGCCCATGCTTACTCTCCGCTCACTTCACCCTTCGCCCCAAATCCAACTTCTTCCTCTTCTGCTGCAGTCTCCCCCTCTACCTCTGCTAATACTCCCCTGCCCCTACTTCCCTTCCCCTTATACCTCCTCTTCAATACATCTATTTTTCCTCCCCTCATTTCCCCTACTTCCCTCCCCACATTGCTATACTTCCCCTCCACTCAATTCCCCTTATTTTCCTTCCCTCATTTTCCATCGCTGCTCCTTCTTTTTCTCTCCTTATCTCCTGTCACTTTCCCTACTTCCCGTCGACTAACTGTACCTACTTACCCACCTATAATTTCTCCTCCTCGGAAAAAAGTGCGACAGATAGGCACCCGTCCGAATCTACAAGGGTTTTCACCGGGGGCTAGGAAACCCTCACAACCAATTTTCGACATGTGTTCACCTCTACATCCTAATATTACGAACCGCTTTTTATCAGATTTGAACGGGAAGTCAGAAGCAATAGATTCTCGATAAATTTTGCACGAATTTTCAATATCTTGAATATTTTTTGAACTTTTACGTATTTACTATAAGAAATGAAAAGTAGAAGATGACAAAAAAGGTGAAAATTTTAAAAGTATTCAAGATATCCAAAATTCTCAAAATGCGTTTCGAGAATATATTACTGCAGACTTCTCAGTAAACTCTGGTCTCGATCAGAGACGAGGTGGGAGATTGCCGATCCCATATATTCAATTTCGAGTGATTTTCCACAGCACAGAGCCAGTTTACGAACTAAAATAGACAATAGACGCTCCGACTTGAGTGGTCAAGCAGGGCGGCATTTTTTCAGTTTGATAATGTCTTTAGAGAAGATCAGAACGTCTATTTTAGTTCCTAAACTGGGTTCGATTGACAATTTAACTATTTTTTCAAATTCTTTTTTGGTTAGTTGAACTGAAAAATTATAGGATTTTTAAAAAAATGACCGGATTTTGTATTCAAAGATTAATTTCAAAGACTATTCTGCCATCCCAGATAAAAAGATACATAAGTCACATTGTGGTTAAGGTCGCCTTTTCCATTGCCAGATTCAAGAAAATAACCCGGAACCGCAAAGACACTTAGGTATCTTTTTGCCTTGGACTTTTTACCTTGGTTAAACATTTTTTTTTTAATTGAATATTTGTTGAAAATTCGTTGTTTTTTCATTGAAAATTGAACTATTTTATTTTTTCTGCATAATTGATCTTTTTTAGTTACAAATTTAACTATTTGCTTAAAAAATTTAGATATGTTCTTGTTCAAATTTGTTGCTTTTTGGTAGAAAATTAATTTTCAAGGTTAAAAATTCATCTTTTTGATTGAAAATTTAACTATTTTGTGAAAGATCGCGGTTTTTGGTTGGAAATATATAACTATTCTATTTACTTTTTTATTGGTTAAGAAATTATCTTTTTAGTTGCAATTTTTTTTTTTAATTTAAATTTGAACCATTTCTTCAAAGTTCGTTCTTTTTAAAAAATATTTCATAAATATTCGGAAATCCTTTCATGTTTCACTATATTTATAATCACTTCATCACTTCAAAAATTTCCAAACATCGTTTAAACAAACCCTAGAACTTCATAAGGTGAGTCGACTTGCACTTGTAAGGGGAATCTTGAGTAGCCTCCTTCTAAGATTTAATTTTATCTGAAGGAAAGGTAAAATAATAAACTTTAAAAAAAATGAATGATGAACCAGGAAATTCGAAATTAAAAAAAACCGGACGGGGAAACTTCTGGACTCGTTACGCCAATGAGAAATATGGGAGATTCTATTGAGCAGGCAGGTAGGGGGCTTTCTGTTAGTACAGAAGTTCCAACTGGAACAAGCGATACACAAACCGACACTTTGAGTGTAGTGGAAGGTGGAGGTTTGAGCAACCCTAATCCGGTGGAGAGCACTATACAGGCCCCGTTATCCGTACCGAGTTATAGAAACGGAGCTTCAAACTTTCATGCGACTTCTTGCAATGAAAATTATATAAGCATGAGGTCATTGGGCGAATTACCAGGGGTGCAGATACCTAGCGAGAAGTCCGGGGGCATTCAATCAAATTATTCACCTTTAAAAGCAGCCCTAGATTTTTTGCCAAAAAATTACGACGGATATAACATTCCTGTCACTAAATTCATCAGAGATTGCCGATTTGTGCAAGATTCGGTGCATCCCAAAGATAGAGCACATTTACTATGGATGATTAGATCCAGGATAACTGGAGGGGCTGATACATCCCTCCAAGATCATGATGTAAAAACGTTAGACGATTTGTTAAAACATATTAAGTTAGCTTACACTGAACACAGAAATTTGAGTCAGCTAAGCTCAATGTTAGCTACAGTTGCCCAAAAAATAGACGAACATGTTCTAGAGTACGGTGTAAGGGTGGGGGAAGTACTGAAAAGGATTATTGAAGTAATAGAAGAAAAGAACACTCCGGAAATTGCATACAGTATGTTGGCGTCGGCGCGAGATACAGCTAATGAAAATTTTGTTATGGGTCTAAGGAGAGAATGAGCGTTGCGCGTTAGGATACAACGGCCTAAAACATTGCAAGAAGCGATAAATGCAGCTCGTGCTGCCGAATGGGAAACTAAATATGAAAATAACTTAAGTGGAGAAGGGACCAACCCTAACGCGAATCAAGATCATTTTAAAAATAATGAAGGACGAAGCTTTGGAATGGGTAGAGGAATTAAGAACAATCGGTTTATACCCGACAGGGGAAACGCACGCGTTCATTTAGTTGGGTTAGGTCGGGGAAGAGGTTACAACTCTAGGCAAGACCGAGCGGAAGGTCAGGGAACTGGCAGCGGTAGAGGTAGGGAAGGCTACGAACGAATAAAAAACAGAGCCACTCAACAACTAGGAAAATGCTATAATTGCGGAGAGGAAGGCCATCATCAAAGGGGGTGTTTAAGACCAACCCATGTTAGGATTGTAAAACGTTACAATTGTCAATTAGAGGGACATGTCGCACATGAATGTCCTAGAGAAAAAATCGAAACCAGTCCCTTGACGTGACATAAATGTGGGATTCAGGGACACATATCACGAAACTGCCCAAAAAATAATGCAGGGCAAGATACCCCTTTTTGTAATTATTGTAAGAGGCCCGGGCACACTTATGATAAATGCCGAAATAGAATTATAAAGGAGGAAAAATCCCGGAAAGAAACTACGGAAAGTTTAAACGAGTAACAAGCTCAGCTGAATGGCGCGACGCTGGGCTTGGTGAAGAAGTGGAGGCGCCCTTGAGACGAGTCATATTGACTATGAACCATTTAAACTCTAAACTACACTCTCCCAAAATAAAATTAAAAAGTGAGAATTTTAAAAATAAAGTGGAAAATTTTATTGTAGGTACCGGGGCCGAATTAAATTTAATTAAAATAAAATTGTTGGGGACAAATGCAGTCATAGATTCAACCCAAAAATATCAATTATTTGGAATACACTTAGAGGGAGTAAAAACTTTTGGAGAGACTAAATTACTAATAGGAACGGAAAGTTGCTTGTTTCAAGTGGTACCGAATAGTTTTCCAATACAACACGACGGAATGATTGGAATGCCGTTTTTAAAAAATGTAGTTCTAAATTTAAAAGATAAAATATGAGAACATGAAGTGGGAAACTTCCCTTTTGTTACTGAAAGGAAAAGTAGTATCCTTAAATTAAGGGGGAGAACAAAACAATTGGTAAAATTGACCGTAGGAAACACCGAAATGAAAGTAGGATACTTGCCCAAAATTAACGCGGGACCGGGAGTATATTAGGCGAAAATTTGGTGAAACCCCAAAATGGAAACATTCACGTTTATTGTATTGATACAACGACCACAGACTTGGAAATTACAGTTCCACCCGTAATTTTAGAAGATTTTGAAGAATTAAAACCGGGAATAAAAAAGTATAAAATCAAGCAGAACCCGAACGGTACGACAATTACAGAACCAGACGACAGAATAACCAGATTAAAAAGTCAAATTAATGTTGAAAAATTAAATGAAGAAGAAAAACAAGAACTGCAAAAATTAATATCAAAATATCCTTATCAATTTTATTTAAAAGGAGATAAATTAGGAAAAACTAAATTAGTGCAACACCGTATATACACGACTGACGATGTACCGGTAAATGTAAAACCCCATAGACAACCACAAATTCACAAAGAAGAAGTTTTAAAACAAACGCAACAATTATTAGAAAATATTGCCATTGTAAACTCAAATTCACCATATAATTCTCCAGTCTGGGTAGTTCCAAAAAAAGAAGATGCGGCAGGTAATAAACGTTGGAGAATTGTAATTGACTACCGAAAATTAAATGAAAAAACAATGGGAGATGCGTATCCCCTCCCAAACATAACGGAAATCTTAGATCAGTTAGGGGGCGCACAATATTTTAGCGTATTAGACCTCGCTCAAGGTTTTCACCAAATAGAAGTTCATCCAGACGATCGAGCAAAGACTGCTTTTAGTACGGATCGTCACCATTATGAATTTACTGCAATGCCATTTGGGCTAAAAAATGCCCCTAGTACATTTCAAAGACTTATGGACAGGGTTCTTTCCGGACTGCAGGGGGTGGATATGTTTGTTTATATGGACGATATAGTCATTCAGGCAAAATCCTTAAAAGAACATCAAATCAAACTCGAAAAATTATTGAGGCGTCTCCAGAACCTTTCTCCAGGGTTAGTTTTGCAACCGGAAAAGTGTCATTTTCATCAAAAAGAAATTTGTTATTTAGGACACATTATTTCACGGGAGGGAGTCAAACCAAACCCAAAAAAGGTATAAGCTGTAAAAAATTTTCCACGTCCAAAAGGTCGCAGAAACGTGAAGCAATTTTTATTGTCTGGTGAGTTATTATAGGCGGTTTGTTCCTAACTTTGCCTTTATAGCAAAACCACTCACTGAAATGTTAAGAAAAAATCGTCCCTTTATTTGGACAGAAGAAGCTCAAAAGGCTTTTGAGAAATTAAAAGAAATTTTATGTACGGAACCAATTCTTCAATACCCAGATTTTAATCGTCCTTTTTTAATTACTACTGATGTTTCTGACTATGCCGTGGGTGCTGTTCACAGTCAGGGTCCCGTCGGAAAAGACCTTCCGATAGCATATGCATCTAGAACTTTAGTCGGGGCGGAAGTAAGGTATAATACAACGGAAAAGGAACTTTTAGCAATTCTATTCGCGGTCAAGCAATTTAGACCTTATGTGTATGGGAAAAAATCTATTTTATTAACCGATCATCGAGCGCTTGTGTGGCTGTATCAATTAAAAGATCCGACTATAAATTCACGATTAGCGCGTTGGAAAATAAAATTGCAGGCATATGAACATGAAGTTCGATACAAACCCAGGAAGGTAAATGCCAATTCCGACGCGCTCTCTCGAAACCCGACGGACAACATTGAATTTCCGCCAATATCAGAAGCCTTCAGACAGGATTGTAATCGGGTTCTGAGCGTTCATGCCCAGTCACCTGGTGACGATTTTTTACCCGATCCTTTCCCCTTGTATCATGAATATCTCATTGAAAAAGCATTTACTGGACAATTTTTAAATTCAAAAATCGACAAGAGTATAGAAAGAAAAGAAACTGATAGTGAGTGTCTTGGGGGTTGCGTTCCCGACTGTCTTGCCAAAGGTAAAGTTTGCAAAAAAGTAATGCAAGAATTAGTAGTTCAAACTGAAAACTGGTCGGACTGTCTGGACCGCGGCGTCGACCATTAAAAAATAGAAATTTTCAGAGGGAATCTTTACTAGCTTCTTGGGACGAATCGAGTTGTAGTTTAAATTCAGAGATGAAATTATCTCAGAAGGTGGATGAGAGTTCTTTGAAAAGAACCCTAAGAAGAAAGGGAGGCAAGAGTAAATCCATGTTGCCCGAGGTTCATAATCGGACAGACATGAAGAAACGGTGTCCTTCAAAGCGGACACTGAGATTTTTTAGAGTAGATGAAGAGGGTGATTATGATAACGATAGTGAATTAGAAAATGACGAGATGATAGGGGTGGAAATGATATGAAATAAATTTATAGACTGAAACGAAACTGACCCTTTGACGAAACTGATAAATTTAAATGAGGGGGCGGCGACGGTATTGGCAACAGAGGGGTCCGACGAAAGGGAGGATTCAACTCCCGAAAACCCAGAATATCCGACTTTCAGGATCTGTAGAGACTCGGTATGGTTAAGGAATGACCATATAATTGATTAATGTCTTGCGATTGCGTAATAATTAACACTGTTGGAAGGGAATTATTAAACAGAAATTTGATAAAAATACCGGAATTAAAAATTGAAAAACCAAATTTAAGTGGAATAATATATATCAGGAACAAGAGGTGTTTTATAATAAACGTATTTTTCAAAGAAAAAGTTAATGATAAATTCAATGAGGAAAATTTTAAGTCTGCGATGGAAATGTTTAGAGAATCTAAAGTAGTTCCCGGGCGAAGGAATATAACTTCAAAGGGAGACTTGAAGATAACGAAGAAGTTTGACCGAGCAAAGGATCAAATCGTGGCAAAAAAAATCAGTTGGATCTAATCCGTCAAAGAGCGATCTTATAGTGGCAAAAAATTAATACAAATAATTAAAAAGTGACAAACCTGTTACGCATTTGGACTTTGGCCTATATTATTGTCCCACATCTACTTTGCCTTTCACTATTTAGGCAAGCCCGCATACTAATGCTAGAGTATAAATAGGACCGGGCGTGTGGCCCTTTGTCAGTTCCAATTTAACTCTACGACTATAAGCTTGTGTCTTATATTAAATCCATAAAGAAATACCGAATTGTCTAAAAAACAATTCGGTTACTTTTTAATAACGTACACGAGCATTTCTCGGCGTAACAAACCAGTTAAAAAACTAAAAAAAAAAAAAAAATGAACTCTAATTGGATAAAGTGCAATCTAACAGATTCAAGAACAAAGGAATTAGAAGAAGTGAGTAAATTTAATTAAACCTCCTTTTTTTGTGTGCGTGGAAATTTTAAAATTGCGAGCAGCCTCCGTGAAAAACTAGATTGCGAGAGACAGAGGAGCCGTCGGACTCCTTACCTGAGTTAAGCTGCGATTTGGAGCGTTCAGATTCGAGACCCTTATTTTTGTTTTTTAATATGATGAAATTGGAAATTAAGAAATAGATTCAAATAGTAGGTTTTGGGTTGTCTAACTATTGTTGAATAGAATTTTTTTAATATAATTAGTTCATCTATAAATAATCAAGTCCAACTTTTAAATTAAGAAAATTCAAAGAAGGAAATAATAATAAATAAATAAGTATTGATTGAATTTGAAATAAATAATTGAATTATAGAACTCAATAGGAATGTAAACATGTAAATTAGTTCGAATAAGGTAATTTTGATTAACACCAGAAATTCATTAATTGCCTAATGTTTGGGTTCAATCAGGTTCGTTAACTGCTTAATATTTCCATTCAATAATTTCAGTAAAATACTTTTATTTTGAGCTCTGTTAATTATAACAGGGAGAGGGTTCCTTTTACGAAGTAAAATCCTTTTGATAGTGTCCTTTTTAAATTTTCATTTTTATTTCATTTTTTCTTGCAGACATAAATTTTCGCTCGGTTTTCCGTCGGAAGGGCGCGGTTGACCTTTGGGGGACAGTGTGGCCGAACGGTCCTGCGTCGTATTATATACGGATGAATCTGGTCGTTTGTGGCAAATTGAAGTTAAACACTTAATTGTTTGGTTGAAAATTACTCTTTTTAGTTCAGGATTCAAAAATTTTGTTGAATTTTCGTTTTGGTTGGTTGGATCCTTTTTTGTTTTTGACTAAAAATTTAGCCACCTTGTTGAACATCTAATTATTTGGTTAGAAATTAATTTTTTTTTTGAGGATTCACAATGTGAGGTTGAAAATTTAAATGGCTTGAAGAAAATTCGTCCATTTCGCTCAAAAGTTTTGTTCCCTTAAACGAGAATTTTTGTAAACTATTTTGGTTAATAATTGATCTATTTTCTTGGCTTGGAAATTTTATTCTTTTATTTTAAAAAAAGGGGGAAGGGAAAAACATTTTATTTAACGGTATAAAATATTTAACGGTTGAATGAAATATCAAAAGTTGGATTTTGAACGTTACAATTCTTACTATTTTATTTAAAAGAAAATTTTATTTTTCCAAGTGCAAATATTTAGTTTTTGAAAATAATTATTTTTTTTATAAATAAAAAAAAATAAAAGTAGGGATGGGAGGGGAACGGAAATCTCTCGGGACTTCAAAAAATTAATTTTATTTTTATTACGGATCAGGATTGGGAATGTTTCTTTCAAACGAGAAATAATGAGACCAGAGGCTAAGTACGGAATATACAATAATGCCTCATCAGCCTTCTGGGCACCGTTGAGGGACCTCAGGTGTATCAAATACAACTCATACTCGTGCTTAACGTTTTCAGTTCGTACAACACATTAGTCCAGTACTTCAAGTATAACGACCATGAACAATTTTACGAAATCATGGGAATGAGTGTTGGTGAAATCGATGAACCGCACGAAATGCAGTTGAATGCTCTAAAATGTTGAATGCTCTATCATTTGCGATGATGTTGCAGGTACAAAATTAAGAGCATGGTGTAGTTTGCAGTTCGCGGTTTACCGCTATTATGCTTATACAGCGGCCGCAAGTGTTGGAGGTGACAACAGTTGCCTCTGGGTAATTTTTCAGCGCAACCATGTATAACTACATAGGTTTTTAGACGCTTGCTTCTTTATGGTCCAGGAAGTTTCTCATAATGCGATAGGTGTTTTATAATACCGCCTTCTGTGCTGCTGCCAGTACCCCACTGACTCCTAAATGTTCACGATGTTTAGTGCATCTTGCGTGCACATTGCCTATAGCCGAAATCACAATAGGATGAATAGATGCATGTTCCAATAATGTGCTCGATGGATTCATTGGTATCTCCACATAATCGGCACCGATCAACCACTTCTTGATGTAGCACGTGTTTGTGATCATTTCTGGGACTGAAAACTCTGTCCTGAATCGCAATAAAGAACCCTTGCGTTTCTCGATACAGGAGTCCCTTTTCCAGCCAAATATTGGGTGCCTCACTATCCACTTCATGTTAATCTAACGTTTTGGGGCGCTCGCCGTGGATGGCTTTCTGTCTCCATAATCGTTCGAGGTCGGTGTTCGACCATTTGATGAGCCCAAAGGAGTACGTAAGGACAGGGGAGGCATAGGTGTTGATTGCCCTGATCTTGTTTGCCGTGTTAAGAGAACTTTTTAGAATCAATCTGAGTCTTGTACTGAAGGCAGTCGTTAGGCTTTTCTTAACTATCGTATGCTGAATACGCTTAGGGCGCAGTGACATGGAGGTAGATTAGTAGAATAGTGGATCAGTTTTGACTAATGAGGTGACTGTTAGAGGTTTTGCAGACACCTCATGTGTCAAAACTGTTCCACTATTTTACGAATCTACCTCCATGGGACTGCGCCCTCAGATTCGAGAATACCCAGGTATTTATATGACTCGCCCTCAGCCATTGCCTCGATGCAATTCTCGAAATCGTTCTCTAGCTCTGCGGTCCCTGGTCCTACTGTGGTTAAATGCACTGTTCTGCATTTATCTAGTCCGAACTCCATGTGGATAGAATTGGAAAACTGTCCTTTGACATCGATCATTTGCTGCAGTTTCTAGTACGAACTAGCGTATAGATTCAGGTCATCTATGTATAGAATGTGGGTCACTTAATGACCATCCTCGTTATCATTTATTCGGAACCCACGAGACATGATATTTAATGTTTTGCTCAGTGGGTTCAACGCTAAATAGAACCATAATGCACTGAAGGAGTCTCCTTAAAATATATCCGTCGTAATGCGTATTGATCTAGTTATCCTTGGTTGTCCATGATCAAAATACTTGATTCTTGTACCCTAAAGCATCATCGCACGACTTAGGAAGTCAATGATGCACGGGAAAATTTTGTATATTTTTAAGACTTCAAGCAAATAGTCATGTGGTATCCAAGGAAACGCTTGCTTGTAGTCAATGTATGCCATATGCAAGTTTCTTTGATGTTTACGAGCTTGCGCCATGCCAGCAGCATCCGTGGTGACTCGATCTTTACTGCCTCGCGAGTTTTTACAACAGCCTTTTTGTTCTTTTGTAAGGATGTTATTCTCGTCGCAGTGAGAATATACTTTATCTGCTATGATAGTTGTAAGATATTTATATAATGTTGGAAAACATGCTATCGGTCAAAATTTAGATGAATTTTGAACTCCTCGTTTTTAGGCAACATATACGTAGTGCCCTGGAGCATAAAGTCTGGCATCAGATCTGGGCGTTAGATGATCTTCTGAAAACACCTTGCCAAATAGGATTCACACTAGTCAGGTACTTGTACCAGAAGTGGCGCACCATGTCCGGACTTGGAGCTTTCCAGTTACTTGCTCTTTTCGAAACCGCTGAAACATCTAAAGCTGTGATGTTAGTCAGCTCCATTTCAGGGTTATTGCTAGCTCTTGTCTCCTCTAATTGGAACCACGCAGCGTTTAAATTGCATTCTTTTCGTTTTGCCCTGAACACCCGACCAATAGTTTGTCATTTCTTCCAATTTAGGGACTTTGGTGTCTTGCTGGTTATTTTGCTTTGCATTCAGTTCATGATAGAACCTTCTTTCATCTGCCTGAATGGTTCGACTTTGTTGCCTTCTTGCACTAATTTTCTTGTACCGATGCAGTCTAGCAGTAAGAAAATCAAGTCTCTTCGATTGGGAGTCTATAATTTCACCCACTATTGCTGGTGTTAATGTCTCGCTGTACCGAGGGTGGATGAATATACCAACATGGTGTATCAGCATTCTGGTCCTATTTCCTTTTTTATATTAAGTCAGTCGACCCAATTTGCACCTTATTTTGCTGAGATCCATATCCAACCTGATCTTCCATGGTGCATCTCGCTCCCTTTCTTGGGCAAAGACTGCATTTGTAGGCCTACTTCTGCAGCACAATGTTCTTACGGTTGCCACGCAGATCATTTGTGATGTTCATCTTGGGCAGAGAATGACTCTTGTTACAGTTTGCCCACTTTTCTTTGTCAACAAATAAAAGCGCATTACACCTCTGTTCATATGGTATGTCCATTTTAATCGCCTTCTTGCTTGTTGAACCTCTGCTTTTGGCTCTGATTGTATTAGTCCATAGACCTCTGGAGGATGTGGTGGTGCTGGATCATCACCAGGTTGAGGAAGAACATCAATTGCCGCTGCTTGTTCGTGTGACGCGGCTTCCTCTAACTGATGTTCATTACCGTCGTTTTTACACGCCGAACCCACCTTTCGTTTAATCTCCAATGCTCGATCTTCTGGGATGTGTAGATAAGTCTTGATGTCCTGCACCTTAGCGATAAGATCTCTTAGTGTGAGTTCTTCTATTTAAGGATACTTTGCAGCAAATTTCGTTCCAAAATTGTATCCATTTTCGCGCGTGGTTTCAGGCTTCGCACTTTCATAATGGACATGCACCAATTCCTCATTCATTGTGGTATCTCACTTGATGCTCTCCTACGGTATTTCTGTTGACGAGGTTGGGTGCAAATAGCTGAAGCTAGCCAAAGCATCCTTAGCAGGCAGAGTTGATGTTTTACTGCTTATCGTATTACGCAGATGTTCTTGCTGTTCAGCTGTTTGATTAGTGAGATCTGCCTGACCATCTAGCAGCTAACCATCACTACCGTCTCGCATGCTCGGGCCCCCAGCGGTGGCTCCAGGGGTGCCCTGACGATGCTCAAGAAGCGACAAGCGTTTCAAAAATTTCAAATGACTCTCCATTAAAATTTATGGGTTTTGGTGTTCCTCTAGTCACTTTCCTCTTCGTTCTCTGCCTGTCTGACATGGAAAACCCAGTCAGTAGCAATGATACAGCCAACATAACCGTCAAATTCATGAGAGGAAAGCTCAAGCCCTACCGTGACGACAACGCGAGAACACTATCATTATTATTATCATTAATATCATGATTACTTTCTTGATTTTAGTCAGTAACCTCGAAAAACGAGCAAGCTCTCTGAACAGCATCAAAAATTGCACACATGTGCATTAGAAATCTGAGGAGCCTACGAGGCAGTGCGAGTCACTATATTTATCCGTATCAATATTGAAAAAATTTCGGGGAAATGGAAATTTCTATAATTTGCAACTTTGGGTATTTGAACTTTCGGTATGTTGAAAAGTCGTGTTTTGAAATTTCGGAAATTTTATAATTTCGAAAATATAATATTTCGGGAATTTTAATTTTCGGACTGGTTCGGGTTTTCGTGTAGTCGCGTCCTCCTACTTGCCACGCTGTGCGACGCGTAACACAGACGACTGTCGCACGAAAAAAACTTTACGCCGAAATCTCATTTACCGCCGGAACAAGCCTTAGAGCCTAGGTGTGGAATCACCTTTACAGCTGAGACGTTACTGCTATTTCGCCTGGCAGGAGAAGTAGAGCACGGAACTGGGACAGAATCGCCAGTTCCGAACTTTTCAAGAAAGGGCTAGTGTCGTAAAAGGGCCGCTGAGGGCAGAGCGGAGCATAATCGGTGTCCTGGTATTATCCTAACTTGCGGAGAGATTTTCTAACCTGCAGGAAGAGAAATCCTGTATTAATTTTAAATTGTTCCAAAAAGAAAATTATAGTCTAAAAGCAGGATAGAGTTCACTCTGGTACTTGGTTTACAAAAGTAAACAGCAATCGATCTTTGATTTTCTTTCTGAGCGGTGCTCAACGCCTTTTCATCCTTAACAGGGAAACTTTCATTAGAAAAGAGAAAGCTAATCTGACAATAAATTTTGCTGTTGTGCTTACCTGAGTATTTGTAGGGATATTTTACAAATGGTTTATTTACGGACAGAGCGGAGCCTACTCTGTGCATTGGTTGAAAAAGTAGTTTAAGTGAAAGAAATTGGTAATTACACTGGTTTACAAAAAAAAAAAAAAGGTGATGACTATTTGACAAGACCACTTTATCCTTATGTATTTTGACGCGCTGAATATGAATCCGAGGTCTATTTACCTCCATCGCGTCAGGTTCAATGTCATTTCAAGGTCAAATACAGGAAAAGCCGTGCAATGAACTTCAAA